>ML425239.1:0-29876 GCA_005239525.1 Nicotiana knightiana
GGAAAACACTTAAACCCGTCAAAACTCAGATTTGGCCGAACTGGGCAGCCCCTGGCGTTTGGAGGCTAACGCCAGGCAAGGGCTAGCGTTTCAGCCCTAACACCTGGCTAACGCCAGGGTAGGGCTGGCGTTTCAGCCCTAACGCCTGGCTAACGCCAGGTAGGGCTGGCTGTTTGGCTCTGTCACCCGGGTGTCTCCTTTCGCGTATTTTTCGATGTATTTGCATCCCTTTAGCTCCGTTTCCGTTTCCAATTCACCTACACATGAAATAAATTCCATTAAGCACATAACAAGTGTAATTTTATCATTAATGCGCATAAAATGTAAGGTATATCACATGTTAAACTATGCAATTTAGTCTCGCATCAANTGCATCCCTTTAGCTCCGTTTCCGTTTCCAATTCACCTACACATGAAATAAATTCCATTAAGCACATAACAAGTGTAATTTTATCATTAATGCGCATAAAATGTAAGGTATATCACATGTTAAACTATGCAATTTAGTCTCGTATCACTACTTCACCGAGGTCAATCTTGATACTTACTGGATACCAAATATGATATACTCATACTACTCTTCTGCATATTTTTATGCAGATTCAGGGGTTGGTGGCAGTGGACACCCGAGAGTGAGAGCTTGTGTCATGATCCAAATCCCACCATAGGGGTTGCGATGGTACCTAGTCGATAGGACTAGGTACGCTTATCAAATAATAATATCAATCAGAATATAACTACTTTAAAATTTAATAAAAACTGCGAAATACGATAAAACAACCAAATGTGGATAGAATAATCAATGCCCCAAAACTGGGTAATACTGAGTCATAAGCTCTACATGGAACACATAACAAATTTCGAAGATTACAATACTGTTTGGGATATATAGACAATATGAAATGAAGTAAAGAGAGTGACCTAGAGGCCTGCGAACGGAACATCAGGGGTATTTTGAAGTCTCCGATCAGGGGTATCAAAACTAACTTCGGTGAAGTAGTGATGAGGGTCATGTCATGATACTCACTTGTCAAATAACCTGTGCAGGATGTCAAAAAAAACTAACAACAAAGTGTATAATAATGTCAAATATCAACAACCTCGTAGAGCGTGTAACAACAACTCAATATAGAATAACCCATCTTTTCCAACAAAGTATCAAATAAGAGTGGGGCATGTGATAGTATGTCAAATTCAACTAACAATTCAGAAAAATACAAGACATGGACTTTAATGAAACAAGTATGTGATTAAAATATCAACCTCGTTCCAACACATGAAAAATATCAAAGGAACACCCATAATGTCACGACCCAAAATCCAACGCGAGTCGTGATGGCGCCCTACACCGGAGTCAGGCAAGCCAACAGTTGTTTGCTAGTGAGATTATCCTTATTAACATACCAATCCCGCATATTTCCCAAAGTTTTAAGCTTAAAGCATTTAAATAATAGCGGAAATATTTACCAACTTAAGTAAATACAACCATAGTGATCATGATCCAATATATATACAGTCCCAAAAATATTGAGTCTACTATGTGCGTTCCAGGAACTAGTCTCACAAGTCAATAGGTTAACTAGTAGAATATACAAAAGATGATACAAATTATACTGCTGTCTGAGAGAAATAGACAAAAATAAACAAAAGATAACTCCATAGCACTGCTGAGAATTGTCAGGGGGTGCAGCTCACCGTGGAGTCAGGTCCAGAATATAAGTCAAGCTCCGGTCGGATACCTAGAAACACCAGCCTCAGGACATGTACAATTAAGTACAGAAGTGTAGCATGAGTACATAAGCATATATGTACCCAGTGAGTATCCCGCCTAACCTCGTAGAGGTAGTGACGAGAGGTCAACATGCCACTCACTAAGGTCCAACAGTAATAATGCAAAACAGGATATACGGAATGCAGTAGACATGTGAGACAGTAAGCAGCAGATACTTATCACATACAAAAATCCAGGAAAAACTACTGAAAATAAGCCACAATGTACACTTTCCTTTTCCCCCCAAATATATGTCCAGTCAATATCAATGGAAACAGTACCAGATAGCCTAAGCACACACAATGGTAAGACAGTCGGCCGAAGTCTTAAGTGAATATCTAGACACTGAATGGACGTAAAACATCCCCCGTTCGCGAATCATACCTGCGACTCGGGTGCTGACACATTTATATACAATTACCATAAAGCTTCCCTCGATCGCGAATCATACCTGCAATTCGAGTGCTGACACACTTATGTATAATTATCATAAAGCTCCCCTCGATCGTGAATCATACCTGCGATTCGAGCGCTGACACACTCGTATATAATTACCATAAAGCTCCCCTCGATCGCGAATCATACCTATGATTCGAATGTTGACTCTCATACGTACATATGTATGTACCGACATCTCAATAACTTAGTAGGGCTATACCTTTAACAGGGATTGATCCACTAGGAGTTCAGGTGTAACTTTTCTACCATTTGCATACTAGTTCAAAGATAATAATCATACTAGTTCAAAGATAATAAGTAACTCAAAGTTTGGTTAAAGATACACATAAGGCACGTAATGGCATGCTCGTGAGTCCTAAAACTACCCGACATAGCATGCTAATCGCCACGTACGAACTCTCATCACGTTGTACGCACGTAACCCCCAAAACAATTACACATAGCATATATATAACACCTATGGGGACAATTCCATCTTACAAGGTTAGAAAGGAGACTCACCTCGTGTCGAATCTACCCCTCGGACCAAGGATACGCCCGAACTCCGAACCCTACACCCGAGGACTCACAACTAGCCAAATACGGTACAATGACATCAGTGCATGCTCAAAGTAGGGAAATTATCTTATTTATTCAATAATTCAACATTCTTGAAGAATTTCCAAAATCCAACGCTGGGCCCGCACGCTCGGATTCCAATAATTCTCGAAGGGAACACTCACCCAAAGCCTAAGGATCACTAATATACGATTTTTACTTGATTTAATAGCAAATTCACGGGTAAATTCTCAAATTATCGCAAGCTCTAGGTTACTACCCAATTCTTGAGTTTTCACTAATTTAGGTAGTTGATCAAGCTAGAAATCCATGCATGAAGCTAATATTAGAGTAGATTTTACTTACCTGAAATGACTAGGTCGTTTGCCCCTCAACAATGGTGGAAATCTCCCCAAGAAAGAAGAAGAAGATGAGAAAAATGCATTAAGACCCGTGTATAAAAACACACTGTCTGGACAGTGTTTTCGCACCTGCGGCTCGAGGACCGTACATGCGGTCTCGCACCTGTGAGCAAAGGCTCGCACCTTCGGAAATGGACTGGGGAGCCTTGGCCCGCACATGTGCAGTGGAGACCGCACTTGCGGCTGCGCTCCTGTGGAACTTTGTCCGCACCTGCGTGAATTGGCCAGATCACTGGGGGTCGCACCTGCGACTGGTCAACTGCACCTGCGGTCACAACAGAACATGTGCACCAGCAGCTATTTCAGCTGGTTTTTGGCCTCGTGTGGTGTCCGGGAGGCACTTGGGCCCACCTGAGCGCCCGTCCAAATATACCAACAAGTCCCAAATCATAATACGGAACACCCAAAACAACGCTAAAACTCAAAATCACACCTAAAACCCTAAGAACCAAACTTAAGAAATTTAAGTTTTCTAGACTTCGCTAACAACACGTCGAACTGACTTCACAACTCGAAATGACACCAAATTTTGCGGGCAAGTCATAATTAACATAACGGAACTATTCCCGATCTCGAAATTCCGTTCGGGCCTCAATAACACAAATACTCGTCCCAAACCAAAATAGGAACTTAAGGAACTTCTTATTTCAATATTGGGCGCCGAAATGCCCCCGGGTCATAAGAAACCTATTCCGAATATACGCGCAGGTCCAAAATCATCACACAAAGCTACTAGAACCAACGAAACTCGATTCCGAGGTCGTTTACCCAAAATGTTGAACGAAGTCAAACATGGATTTAAATGCCAACCTTAAGGAACCAATTGTTCCTATAGCATTCTAAACACCTCCGAATCCCGGACCACTAGTCCCCACAATTCATAAATCATAAAAAGCCTCTATGGGAAGTTTCATTTAGGGGAATGGGGTCTGATAACGCAAAACGACAGGTCGGGTTGTTACATTCTCCACCTCTTAAACAAACGTTCATCCTCGAACGGGTCTAGAATCATACCTGAAATGCTGAATATGTGTGGATATCTGCTCCGCATGTCCTCCTCGGACTTCCAGGTTGCCTCCTCAACTGGATGGCCCTTCCACTGGACTTTTACGGCAGAAACCTTTTTGGACCTCAACTGGCGGTCTTGCCTATCAACAATAGCAACTGGCTCCTCCTCGTAGCCCAACCTCTCATCCAACTGATTAGTGATGAAATCAACCACATGAGAGAAGTCGACATGGTACCTCCGGAGCATGGATACATGAAAAACTGGGTGAACTCCTGATAAAATGGGAGGCAAGGCCATCTCATAAGCAACCTCCCCAACTCGCCTCAACACCTTGAATGGACCTATAAACCTCGGGCTCAGCTTGCCCTTCTTCCCAAACCTCATAATACCCTTCATAGGCGAGACTTTCAAGAGGACCCTATCTCCCTCCATAAATGATACATCACGTGCCCCCTGATCCGCATAACTCTTCTGTCTGGACTGTCCTGTACGAAGCCTCTCCTGAATCAACTTCACTTTTTCCAAGGCATCCCTCACTAGGTCGGTGCCATATAACTTAGCCTCGCCAGGATCAAACCACCCGATGGGAGAACGGCATCGCCCACCATACAAAGCCTCAAATGGTGCCATCTCAATGATGGACTAATAACTATTATTGTAAGCAAACTCGGTCAAAGGCAAGAACTGGTCCCACTGACCTCCGAAGTCAATCACACATGCCCTGAGCATGTCCTCCAATATCTGAACTGTATGCTCCGACTGACTATCAGTCTGAGGGTTAAATGTTGTGCTGAGGTCTATTTGGGTGCCCATCTCACTATGCAATGATCTCCAGAAGTGTGAAGTAAACTGAGGACCTCGATCTGATATAATGGATACCGGCACAACATGCAACCGGACTATCTCCCGGATGTAGATCTGTGCCAACCTCTCAGAAGTATATGTAGTAGCTACTGGAATGAAATGCGCCGATTTGGTCAATCTATCCACAATGACCCAAACCGCTTCCACCTTCCGCAAAGTCCGGGGCAACCCAACAACGAAGTCCATAGCGATGCGCTCCCACTTCCACACAGGAATAGGCATCTGCTGAAGTAGGCCTCCTGGCCTCTGGTGCTCATACTTCACATACCCCATAATGTCCTTCTTCATCCGCCTCCACCAGAAATGCTGCTTCAAGTCATGATACATCTTCATAGCACCAGGATGAATAGAATACTGAGAACTGTGTGCCTCCTCTAGAATCCTCTCCCTCGGGCCATCAATATTAGGAATACATAAGCGGCCCTGAAGTCTCAGAACACCATCTTCGCCAATAGTAGCCTCCTTGGCCCTACCCTGAACCACTGTCTCCCGAAGCTCTGCTAAGCACGGATCATAGACCTGCTGGGCCATAATCTCTCCTAATAACGAAGACTGAGCAACCACATGTGCTAAAACTCGATGAGGCTCTGAAAGGTCTAACCTCACTACGCGATTGGCCAAGGACTGAATGTCCAAGGCTAGAGGTCTCTCCTCTGCTTCAATATAAGCCAAGCTACCCATACTCTCAGCCTTCCTGCTCAAAGCATCTGCTACCACATTTGCCTTGCCCCGGTGATAAAAAATGGTGATATCATAATCCTTCAACAACTCAAGCCATCTGCGCTGTCTCAAATTAAGATCCTTCTGCTTGAGCAAGTGCTGCAAGCTGCGGTGGTCTGTATAAACCTCACAGGAAACTCCATACAAGTAGTGCCTCCAAATCTTAAGAGCATGAACAATCGCTGCCAACTCCAAATCTTTCACAGGCTAATTCTTCTCGTGAACCTTCAGCTGGCGGGAAGCATAAGAAATAACTCTCCCCACCTGCATCAACACACACCCCAAGCCAATGCGTGAAATGTTGCAATATACTGTGTACATCCCATAACCGGAAGGCAATACTAGAACTGGTGCTGAGGTCAATGCCGTCTTGAGCTTCAGAAAGCTTGCCTCACACTCGTCTGACCATCGAAACGAGCAATTATTCTGAGTCAATCTAGTCAATGGAGCTGCAATGGAAGACAAACCCTCCACAAATCGGCGATAGTAGCCTGCTAGGCCAAAAAAGCTCCTGATCTCTATAGCTGAAGTTCGACGCGACCAACTCTGAACTGCCTCGATCTTCTGAGGATCAACCTTAATACCCTCTCTGGATACTACATGCCCCAAAAATGCCACGAAATCCAACCAAAACTCACACTTGGAGAACTTAGCATATAGCTTCTGTTCTCGCAAAGTGTCGAGCACAACTCTCAAATGCTGCTCGTGCTCCCCCAGGCTACGTGAGTAAATCAAAATGTCATAATGAAGACAATGACGAAGGAATCAATATACGGCCTGAACACCCTATTCATCAAGTCCATGAATGATGCTGGGGAATTAGTCAAGCCAAAAGACATCACTAGGAACTCATAATGGCCATATCTAGTACGAAAAGCAGTCTTCGGAACATCTGAAGCCCGAATCCTCAACTGATGATAACCCGATCGCAAATCAATCTTAGAAAACACACGAGCACCTTACAACTGGTTAAACAAATCATCAATGCGCGACAAGGGATACTTGTTCTTAATGGTAACCTTGTTCAACTGGCGGTAATCAATACACATACGCATAGACCCATCCTTCTTTTTCACAAATAAAACTGGAGCACCACACGGTGATACACTCGGTCTGATGAATCCCTTAGCTAACAACTCCTCAAGCTGCTCCTTTAACTCCTTCAACTCTTTCGGAGCCATTCGATACGGAGGAATAGATATAGGTTGAGCAAACTCTCGAACCACTGGCACTGAATCAATAGTCGGAGACTCGGCGGTGGTGTCCCGCACGTAAGCAAAATAGGTTAGACAACCTTCTCGACCATATGTCGAGCCTTAAAAATGAAATAACCCGGCTGGCTGCACTAACTGAAGAACCCCTTCACTCCAGCCTAAGTGACTCGGGCATGGCTAAAGTAACTGTCTTGGCATGGAAATCAAGAATGACATGATAAGTAGATAGCCAATCCATGCCTAGAATAACCTCAAAATCAACCATGTTGAGCAATAAGAGGTCAGCTCTGGTCTCGAACCCATAGAAGGTCATCACACAAGACCGATACACCTGGTCTACCACCACAGAGTCGACCACAGGAGTGGACACATACATAGGAGATCCCAAGGACTCACGAGAAACATCCAGAAAAGGAGCAAATATGGTTGAAACATATGAATAAGTGGATCCTGGATCAAACAATACTGAAGCCTCTCTACCACATACTGAGATAATACCAGTGATCACAACATTTGAGGACACTGCATTTGATCTGGCCGGAATAGCATAAAACTTGGCTGGAGCACCTGAAGATTGAGCCCCACCGGAGTGAACAGGAGTTGCCTGACCTCACCCTAACTGGCCTCCACCTCTAGGACGACCCTTGTTGACCTGTCCTCTACCTCTAGGCGGCCGAACTGCTGGTGCTGAACTCATGGGCTGATAACCCTGCTGCACTGCCTTGCTCCGAAACCCGGGACAAGCCTTCCTCACATGGCCCAGATCCCCGCACTCGTAACATCTCACAAGTGACATATCCTGCTGTCCTGAAGAAGAAGAATCCTGAATGGTCAGAGGGTGATGTGAACCCTCAGGCATAACACTGAAATAGAAATTGGAGGATCTCTAGCGACTGGAGTAACCACTAGGAGAACTCTGAATAGATGGAGGACGATAGGAGCACTCTGGCATGGAATTGAACTGGGGCCTAACTGGGACACCTCGAGGAGGTGGCGAAGGTGTTGAATAAGAAGGCCTGCTAGGCTGACCACCCCCAAAGTGACCTCTGCTCCTAGCTGGGACATCCCTGAAATCTCCTGAGAACCTAGCCCTCTTATCCTACTGACCCTACTCCCTGCTCCTCAGCCGATAACCCTCGATCCTGCGAGCAATCTCCACTACGAGCTGATAAAGAGTACCCATCTCCACATCTCGAGCCATGGTGGATCTAATACCTGGATGCAACCCTGCTACAAACCTCCGCACTCTCTCAGCATCGTTGGGTAATATCATAAGTGCATGGTGGGACAACTCTTAAAACCTGGCCTCATAATAAGTCACAGAAATTTGCCCCTACTCTAACCGCTCAAACTGACCCCGCAACTCTTCCCTCTCAGAGGGTGGAATATATCTTTCTAAGAACATCTGTGTGAACTGCTCCCAATTGATAGTAGGAGAATCTGCTGGCCTACTGAGAATATAAGACTGCCACCACCTGCGAGCTCTGCCCTCTAATTGAAATATGGTGAAATCCACTCCATGGGATGCTAGGAGCCCCATGTTTTGCAGTCTATCCCTGCACCTATCAATGAAGTCCTGGGCATCCTCACCTCGCTCACCCCCAAAGACTGGAGGGCACAATTGAGTCCATCTATCTAACATCTTCTGCTGATTGCCATCCGCAGCTGGTCTGGGCTCCGGAGCTGCTACTACAGGCTGGGACCCACCCACGGGCAGTGTACCCAGGGTGTGATATAATGCTGCTGTCAGCCCTACGACCTTGGCAGTAGGGGTTTGGGCTCCCCCTCCCGCCTGTGAAGTGGCAGGATCTGCTGGAAAATAAACTATCCTGGGACATGGTGTCCATAAATCTCATCATACGGCCCATGACTGCCTGGAATCCTGGCACCGTCATAAAGTCTACTAGTGCAGGATCTGCTAGAGACACCTCATCCTGATCCTCTATAATAAGGTCCTCTGGTTGCGGGATTGGAATAGCTCTGGGATGCCCTCGTCCCCTACCACGGGTCGGTGCCCTCCCCCGGCCTCTGCCAGCGAGGGTAGTGGCCCTTCTCGGGTCTGGAACATCAGATGCACGCGTCCTCACCATTTGTGAGAGAATAGAAGAATGAACTTAGTAAATAATCGACTGCACGATAGAATGAGAACAAATAGAGGTTTTCTAACACCCTGTAGCCTCTTGAAGATAAATACAGACGTCTCCGTACCGATCCGCAAGACTCTACTGGGTTTGCCCGTGACTCGTGAGACGTACGTGAACCTAGTGCTCTGATACCATAATGTCATGACCCAAAATCCAGCGCGGGTCGTGATGGCGCCCAACACCGGAGTTAGGCAAGCGAACAGTTGTTTACTAGTGAGATTATCCTTATTAACATACCAATCCCACATATTTCCCAAAGTTTTAAGCTTAAATCATTTAAATAATAGCGGAAACATTTACCAACTTAAGTAAATACAACCATAGTGATCGTGATCCAATATATATACAGTCCAAAAAATAATGAGTCTACTATGTGCGTGCCAGGAACTAGTGTCACAAGTCAACATGCGAACTAGTAGAATATACAAAAGATGATACAAACTGTACTGATGTCTGAGAGAAATAGGCAGAAATAAACAAAAGATAACTCCATAGCACTACTGAGAATCGTCAGGGGGTGCAGCTCACCGTGGAGTCAGGTCCAGAATATAAGTCAAGCTCCGGTCGGATAACTAGAAACACCAGCCTCAGGACATGTACAATTAAGTACAGAAGTGCAGCATGAGTACATAAGCATATATGTACCCAGTGTGTATCCCGCCTAACCTCGTAGAGGTAGTGACGAGAGGTCGACATGACACTCAATAAGGTCCAACAGTAATAATGCAAAAGGATATACGAAATGCAGTAGACATGTGAGACAGTAAGCAGCAAATACTTATCACATACAGAAATCCAGGAAAAACTACTGAAAATAAGCCACAATGTACACTTTCCTTTTTCCCCAAATATATGTCCAGTCAATATCAATGGAAATAGTACCAGATAGCCTAAGCACACACAATGGTAAGACAGCCGGCCGGAGTCATAAGGGAATATCTAGACACTGAATGGACGTAAAGCTTCCCCCGCTCGCGAATCATATCTGTGACTCGGGTGCTGACACATTTATATACAATTACCATAAAGCTTCCCTCGATCGCGAATCATGCCTGCGATTCGAGTGCTGACACACTTATGTATAATTACCATAAAGCTCCCCTCGATCGCGAATCATACCTGCGATTCGAGTGCTAACACACTCATATATAATTAACATAAAGCTCATCTCGATCGCGAATCATACCTGCGATTTGAGTGCTGACTCTCATACGTACATATGTATATACCGACATCTCAATAACTTAGTAGGGATATATCTTTAACAAGGATTTATCAACTAGGAAAACTAAGAAATAAAAGAAAACACGTCTGCAATATTATAGATGAATTCAATGGGAGAAAATATTCCAGAGCTATGTGTTAGCTAACAATGTCATTTTTTCTTTCACTTAAATTGTCTAATTAATTCATCTCATTTATTGGTTGACAGGGTTAATATTACTTGTAGCTTTCTACCAAAGTACTACTCGTCTATATTCCTAACCTAACACCTATATTCCTATGGAATTAGGATTAACAAAAACGCATTAATAATTCCTTTATAATAACCAAGTAAGGAGATTGGATATATCTCCCTAACCGCAAATTCATTCCCGATACTCGAGTTCACGATCTTGCTCTATTCAATCTTAAATGCAATCTAAAATTCACTCTCCCAAGTTCAATCCTAGATTCGTAGATAGTATTCAATTGGTGATAAAGTGTTCAAATAATTAAGCACAAGATTGAATAACTAAACCAATATGATAAAATAATAAGAACAATTCAATCTTTAAACTAAAATGTTCATGTAGCATCCAAAACTCTAAAACTAATAAACTATGAGATGAAAGGAAGAGAAGAGAAGAAAAACTAGTTAGAAGCCTCCTCCACGCGTGGTGTGTGTTCCCTCACGTGAATTCACCTTTAAAAGTATGTTATATACCCTCCAAAATAGGTTTAGAACCCTTTTTATACAAATTAAGATCGTGTAGGGCCAAAATAACATTGTCCTGGATGAAATAGGAAAACCCGCACACAGAGTCCGGACAAGTGCGAGCGCTGCAGGCAGTACATTTTTCCTTGCTTCAATTCTTTGAATTTTTTCACTTCTTTTACTTTTCTAGCACTTGGGGGTGACAAACACCAAATGGTGTCCCCCTTTGTCCCTCTCCTTTTCATTATTTTATTTTCCTTTTTTTCTTCCACGTTTTGTTCAATTTTGCTCCAAAAATATTCATCTTCATACTGCTTTATTCCTACACAGTTAAAATATAATATTAAGCATAAAGTAATATAATTAACACTAACATGATAATAAAAAGTATTAGAATATGAGGCAACAATAGGTAAATATATTCATTTTTGGCCAACATCATGCCGCATGTGCATATCGCCACCCTTATACTCCACACGACAACAATCAACCTGCACAACATGTCCACATGTGCCAAAATCAACAATACCAAAACTTTCATCGAAATACAAGCTCATAGCATAACAACATAGTGTACAAGGACATGACAATAACAAAGAAATGTGGAGGACTGTTCAACAATTAAGGCATGGCTACAGCTAAGTCAAAATATAGCGATTTTGATCATGTAGTATCAAAGAGATTAAGTATGTTTCATATGGAAAACAACCCCAATTCAAGGCATATTAATAGCCTAAGTTTTAATTCGTCCATTAACCACACATACGCCCATGTACACACTTGTCACCTCATGTACACATCCTTTCACATAACACAAATAGGAAATTAGAGCCATACCCTAAGGGGATTTTTTACACACATGGTTAGGCAAGATACATACCTCAAACAACCCAAATCAATACTCCAAGAATGCATTTCAATTAAAATTCACCTTCGCTCGACTCAAATCTAGCCAAAAACGACTGATTAATATCAAACATTGCTAAAGGAAATAATTCCAATCAATAAAGGCCCAATATCTACTGATTCACCAAAAAGTCAACAAAAGTCAACCCAAGTCCCGCTCGGTCAAAACCCGAGTCGAGAGGTAGATCTCGAATACCCATAACCACACAAGTTCAATATGTGATTGGTTTTTTTAAACCGAGTCTAAATCGACTCTCAAATATCAATTATTTTTCAAAATACAGTAAATAAATCCCTAAAACTTCCCTTCATATTCCATAATTTTGATGTTACAATCCATAAGAAATCAAGTCATAATATCAAAATTGAGTGAAAATCACTTACTGTAACGACACGACCGGCCGTTCCGTGAGATTAGTCCTGTTTCCCCCATTTCTGCTTTATCATATATTGCTTAGCCCATTTATGTTGTGTTGGGTAGGTTGGTTCAGTTTCGGAGTGGTTGTGGTGATAAAAGAGACACTTAGTCTCTTAAATTTGATTAATAGTTAAAAAAGTCAACTGGGAGTTGACTTATTGGTAAACGACCTCAGAATGTGGATTTTATGGCTCGGATAGCTTTGTTAGGTGATTTGGGACTTATGAGTGTGTTCGGAATGAAGTTTTGATGTCCGGTGTAGAATTAGGCTTGAATTGGCAAAACTTAGTTTTTGACGATTTCCGGTCGGCAGTGAAAAATAGGCTATCGGGGCCGGAATGGAACTTCAGAAGTTGGAACATGTTCGTAATGTCATTTTAGATATGTGTGCAAATTTTTAGGTCAATCGGATGTGTTTTTGTTGGTTTCGGCATCATTGGCAAAATTTAGAAGTTTTAAAGTTCATAGGCTTGGATTTGATGTAATTATGGTGTTTTGTGTTGTTTTTGGTGTTTCGAAGGCTCGACTTAGTTTGAATGATGCTATGGGGTGTGTTGGTATGTTAGTTTGGGCCCTGAGGGGATCAAGATTGATTTCGGATGGTTAGCGGAGGTTTGGACTTAAGAAATTACAGCAAAATAGCTGATGGGGTGAATTTACTGGTGTGGCCGCACCGGCGGATGGGGAGCCGCAGGTGCGAGGAATTGTCCGCAGGTGTGGATTAACTGGACAGAAAATATAAATAGGTGCCTCCGCAAAATTTTGGTCATTTCTTCCATTGTTGTATGCGGGTTGAGCTGGTTTAAGAGCCATTTGAAGGGGGAATTCGAAGATCTTCAGTGGAGGTAAGTTTCTCGGCTTAACAACTCGTTTCTATGTTATTTTGTGACGGATTAGGCTTGAAATTTGAGGAATTTAAAGTAGAAAAAAATTGGAAAAAATTGGAGGAAGTTTGGAAAATTCTTTTGGTTGGTCCTCTCCACAACAACTATTGAGTTGCGTATTTTTACTCTAAATCATATGTTAAATTGTGTTCTAAACCTATGGATATATTTGGGCTATAAGCCAGCCTCGTGCCGACTTGTTTGGACCCCTTGGGGGCTTTTTACTGCTATTTCCGCACTGTTGATTTATGATTTAGACTCAGTCATACTGTGCTTAACTCTTTTCGAAACTCAGCCTTATTTACACTATTTTGAGATATAAAATCATGTTTTGGGTTGAGTACCCCGTTTTACTGATACGTTAAGGGGATTTTGAGAGGTTCTAACCGAGTGAGGCCGAGGGCCTGATTGTGAGGATATGATACGTCACGAGGTGGCTTGATATTAGCGCTTGGGCTGAAGGAGCCCCTCCGGAGTTTGTACACACCCCCAGTGAGCGCAGGTACCTACTGAGTGCGAGTGTCGAGTGCCGAGTGCCGAGTGACGAGTGATTGGGAGGCATGAATGAAGTGAGGTTGCATGAGGGGCTGATACTGAGTGGCTGTGAGGTGTTGAGTGATGTTCTGCCCGAGGGGCGATTTATGATTCATGTTTTTGCCCGAGGGGCTACTTATGATTTATTTCATTTTACACTAAATCCTTCGGTTATTTTTATTTCTGAAATTGTTGGAAAACACATTTTTGAAAGGATTTTTCTGAAATTGGCTTTTAAGGCATGTTTATTTGATATATCTATGTATATACTGTTGGAAATAAAGGTTGTGCATATTGTGAATTGATGATATTGATTTTTATGTGTTTATTGCCGCTTAGACTTGATTTATTTTCATTATTACTGAGTTGGCATACTCACATTACTCCCTGTACCCTGTGTGCAGATACAGGTGCTGATACCGAGCGTTAGACATCTATTCCATGTGGAGCCAGAGTTCGGGACATAGAGTTAGTTGTTCAGCATCTGTAGCATCTCTGTTTTCCCTTTTTATGTTATATTTAGTTATTTGTTCGGAGGTTTTGTATTATAATAGTAGACTTTTGGTATATTCCTTAGATGCTCATGACATATTGACTACGGATTTTGGGGATGATTTAGACTGTTTAACTGTTATTTTACCTAATGGATTCAGTAATTCTATACACTTTTATGAAATGTTTGAAAATGGTTGGGATTTTTGGAAAGAAACTGTAATTATGTGATTATTGGCTAGCCTAGTTCCACGATAGGCGCCATCACGGCCGGTTTAGGATTTGGGGTCGTGACAAGTTGGTATATGAGCCTAAGTTACATAAGACTCAATGGTCATGAGCAGGTTTAGTAAGAGTCTTGCGGATCGGTACGAAGACGTCTATTTTTGAGAGGCTGCGAAACCCTTAGGAACAATCTCATTTTTCATGAATTATGTCATGCCATTTTGTTGATTCTGGAAATCTAAACTTCTGTTGTTTCCTTCTCTCACAGATGGTGAGGACTCGTGCTACCGATCAGGATGATCAGCCACTACCTAGACCAGCGAGAGGTCAAGGCCGCGGTCGAGGCCATGGTAGAGGTAGGGGACAACCTGTGCAGTAGCCAGGGCAGTGCCAGTTAAACCCCCTACTGTTCACGGTCAGATTCTTGCCAGAGATACTCTAGTGGGACAGACTCAGCCACCGGTAGTGCCTATTGTTATTCCGGGTCTTCAGGAGACCTTGGCTCAGATCTTGACTATGTCTACCACCCTTGCTCAGGCAGTTGCCGCTACTTCTCAAGTCGGGGGAGGAAGTCTCCAGTTAGCCGGACACTTGAGCAGGGTACTCAGGGTTAGCAGACACCGGGGGCGGTTCCATTCCAGCAGGTTGCTCCGGTTCGGGACTTCGTGGTTCTGTCTATGCTAGAGGAAGAGTAGTGTAGACTGGACAGATTTAGTAGACTACAGCCGCCGACATTCAGTGGTGCTGAGGGCGAGGATGCCCAGGGTTTTCTGGATAAGTGTCAGAGGATGCTGCGTACTACTGGGATTTTTGAGACCAGTGGGGTCTCATTTTCTACTTTTCAGTTTTCTGGTAGTGCTTTCACTTGGTGGGAGTCTTTTGAGAGGCGTAGGCCTGTTGGTTCAGCACCCCTCACCTGGCATCAGTTCTCCACTATTTTTCTGGAGAAGTATGTACCTCAGTCCCATAGGGAGGAGCAACGCAGGCTTTTTGAGCAGCTGTATCAAGGGGAGCTATCATTGACGCAGTACGAGATGCGATTTTCAGAGTTGGCTCGTCATGCCACCGAGTTGGTCCCTACTGATAGGGAGAGGGTTAGGAGGTTTGTGGATGGCCTCACTTATCATCTCTGCCTTTTCATGACCCGGGAGAAAGTATCAGATGCTATATTTGAGCAGGTTGTTGATATTGCTCGAGATATTGAGTCGGTTCACCGCTAGGAGCGGGAGGAGAGGGAGGCCAA
Organism: Nicotiana knightiana; assembly: GCA_005239525.1. NCBI lineage: Eukaryota > Viridiplantae > Streptophyta > Magnoliopsida > Solanales > Solanaceae > Nicotiana > Nicotiana knightiana. The sequence goes on from ML425239.1 coordinate 15,761, forward strand.
GAGGCCTCGTGGATTGGGCGGTTCTAGTGGTGCTCCTTCCAGGGGGCAGTTTCAGCATGGTAGAGGCCGCTCATTAGGGCCTCCTCAGTCAGTCCGCCCAGCCTATAGTGGTGCATCTTCAGGGCATGCTCCCCGCGATTCTCAGTCAGGCCGTTATTCATTCGGTGCCCTCCCATCCCAGAGTGCAGCTCGAGCACCACCAGTTTAGAGTTCCTTTATGCGTGATTCTTCTAGTGGCCATTCTAGTGCTAGGGGTTTCTATCAGTCCTCATCTCCAGCTCCAGGGAGTTGCTTTGAGTGCGGAGAGTTTGGGAACATGTGGAGGCAATGTCCACGTCGTCCTGGTGGTTCTTCTTAGCAGAGGGGCCAGCCCTCGACTTCAGCTCCCGTCACTTCACCACCTACCCAGGCAGCCAGGGGTGGTAGTCAGTTAGCTAGAGGCCGCCCTAGAGGGGGAGGTCGAGCAGGTGGAGGTCAGGCCCGTATGTATGCCTTTCCAGCCAGGCCAGATGCTATGGCCTCCGATGCAGTGATCGCAGGTATTATCCCAGTTTGTCGCCGAGATGCTTTGGCTTTACTTGACCCTGGTTCTACATATTCCTATGTTTCATCATATTTTGCCCATTTTCTGGATATGCCCCGTAATTCTTTAATTACGTTTGTTCATATATCGACTCCGGTGGGCGATGTTGTTGTTGTGGACCGTGTGTATCGGTCGTGTGTGATATCTATTAGGGGTCTGGAGAGCCGAGTAGGCCTACTGTTACTTAGCATGGTCGATTTTGATGTGATATTGGGTATGGATTGTTTATCTCCATGTCATGCTGTTCTTGATTGTCACGCTACCATGACCTTAGCTATGCAGGGATGTCCGAATGTTGAGTGGAGAGGTTCAGAGTATATGCCCAACAGGTTTATTTCCTACCTAAAGGCTCAGCGTATGGTTGAGAAGGGGTGTCTATCTTATCTGGCTTTTATGAGGGATGTCAGTGGTGAGACTCTCGCTATTGATTCCGTTCCTGTGGTCCGTGACATCCTGGACGTGTTTCCTGCAGACCTGCCAGGCATGCCACCTGACAGGGACATTGATTTTGGTATTGACCTGGTGCCAGACTCTCAGCCTATTTCTATTCCACCTTATCATATGGCACCAGCGGAGTTAAAGGAATTAAAGGAACAACTTCAGGAACTCCTAGATAAGGTGTTCATTCGGCCTAGTGTGTCACCTTGGGGTGCACTGGTGTTGTTTGTAAAGAAGAAGGATGGCTCTATGCATATGTGTATTTATTTTTGGCAGCTGAACAGTGTCACGGTGAAGAACCGGTATCCCTTGCCTCGTATAGATGACTTGTTTGATCAACTGCAGGGTGCCAGCGTATTTTCCAAGATTGACTTGTGTTTCGGCTATTATCAGTTGAAGATTCGGGGGCCAGACATTCCGAAGACTGCTTTCAGGACTAGATATGGTCATTATGAGTTTCTGGTTATCTCTTTTGGGCTGACCAATGCCCCAGCAACCTTTATGCGCCTGATGCACAGTGTATTCCGACGTTATCTAAACTTTTTCGTCATCGTGTTTATTGACGATATCTTGGTGTATTCCCGTCTCAGGAGGATAATGAGAAGCATTTGAGAGTTGTACTTCAGACCTTGAGTGAGAAGAGATTGTATGCAAAATTTTCAAAGTGTGAGTTCTGGCTTGATTCTGTAGCATTTTTGGGGCACGTGGTGTCCAATGAGGGTATTCAGGTTGATCCGAAGAGGATAGAGGCGGTGTAGAGCTGGCCTAGACCGTCATAAACTATCGCGATTCATAGTTTCCTTGGTTTGGTAGGGTACTATCACTGTTTTGTGGAGGGGTCCTCATCTATTGCAGCATGTATGACCAGACTGACCCATAAGGGTGCTCAGTTCAGGTGGACTGAGGAGTGTGAGGGGAGGTTTTAGAAGCTCAAGTCAACTTTGACTATAGCTCCGGTATTTACTTTGCCTAAGGTATTAGGTTCTTATAGAGTTTACTGTGATGCCTCAAGGGTTGGCCTTGGAGCGATTTTGGTGCAGGATGGTAGGGTGATTGTCTACGCATCCAGACAATTGAAGGTGTACGAGAAGAATTATCCAGTGCACGATCTTGAGCTAGCATCTATTGTTCACGCCTTGAAGATTTGGCGTCATTATTTATATGGAGTGCATTATGAGATTTTCACTGATCACCGTAGTTTGCAGCATCTGCTTAAGTAGAAAGATCTGAATTTGCGTCAGAGGAGGTGGTTGGAGCTTCTCAAGGATTATGGCCTCACTATTTTATATCATCCGGGGAAGGCCAATGTAGTGGCCGATGCTCTAAGTCGCATAGCGGAGAGTTTGGGGAGTCTAGCCCACCTTCCAGTAGCAGAGCAGCCATTAGCACTTGATGTTCAGGCTTTAGCGGGTCAGTTGGTGAGATTGGATCTATCAGCGCCTCTATGGGTATTGGCTTGTGTAGCCTCTAGGTATTCTCTTTATGATCAGATTAGAGAACGCCAGTATGATGATCCACACTTGCTCGTTCTTCAGGACAGAGTCCATCGCGGTGATTCCAAGGATGTGGTTATCTATGATGATGGGGTCATGAGGATGCAGGGCCGGATTTGCTTGCCCAATGTGGATGGACTTCGAGATTTGATTCTAGTTGAGGCCCATAGTTTGCATTAGTCCATCTATTCGGGTGCCGCAAAGATGTATTAGGAATTCTGGTAGCATTATTGGTGGAGGCGGATGAGGGATATTGTAGAGTTCGTGGCTCGGTGTCTCAACTGTCAGCAGGTCAAGCATGAGCACCAGAGACCAGGTGGATTGCTTCAGAGATTAGATAATCCGGAGTGGAAGTGGGAACGGATCACCATGGACTTCGTAGTTGGGCTCCCACGGACTTCGGGGAGGTTTGATGCTATATGGGTTATTGTGGATCGGCTGACTAATTTCGTGCACTTCATTCCTGTTGGTACTACTTATTCTTCGGAGCGGCTACCTGAGATTTATATCAGGGAGATTGTCTGATTGCATGGGGGGTTCCAGTTTCTATCATTTCTGACAGAGGTACTCAGTTCACATCTCAGTTTTGGAGGGCCGTGCAGAGAGAGTTGGGTACTCAGGTCGAGTTGAGCACAACGTTTCATCCTCAGACCTACGGACAGTCGGAGCGTACTATTCATATTTTGGAGGATATGTTACGTGCCTGTGTCATTGATTTTGGGGGTTCATGGGACCAGTTTCTGCCATTCCCAGAGTTTGCATATAATAGTAGTTATCATTTGAGTATCCAAATGGCTCCGTATGAGGCTTTATATGGTAGGAGGTGCAGATCTCTGGTTGGTTGGTTCGAGCCGGGCGAGGCTAGGCTATTGGGCATAGACTTGGTTCAAAATGCGTTGGGTAAGGCGAAGTTGATTCAGGAGCGACTTCGCACGGCGCAGTCTAGGCAGAAGAGTTATTCGGACCAGAAGGTCCGAGATGTGTCTTTTATGGTTCGGGAGAAAGTGCTGCTGAAGGTTTCACCCATGAAGGGTGTTATGAGGTTCGGGAAGAGGGGAAATTTGAGTCCCAGGTTCATTGGGCCATTTGAGGTGCTTTAGAGGATTAGGAAGGTGGCTTATAGACTTTCCTTGCTTCCCAACTTATCGAGTTTTCATTTGGTGTTCCATATTTCGATGCTCTGGGAGTATGTTGGTGACCCGTCTCATGTTTTGAACTTCAGCACAGTTCAGCTCGAAGGTGATATGTCATACGAAGTGGAGCCAGTGGCTATTTTGGGTCGTTAGGTCAGAAAGCTGAGGTCTAAGGATGTAGCTTTAGCGAAGGTTCAGTGGAGAGGAAAGTCGCTGGAGGATGCCACCTGGGAGACCGAGGGGGAGATGCAGACCAGATATCCTCACTTATTCGTGACTCCGGGTATGTTTCTAGACCCGTTCGAGGACGAACGTTTGTTTAAGAGGGGGAGGATGTAACGACCCGGCCGGTCGTTCCGTGATATTAGCCCCGTTTCCCCGTTTCTTATTTATCATATGTTGCTTAGCCCATTTATGTTGTGTTTGGTCGGTTGGTTCAATTTCGGAGTGGTTGTGGTGAGAATAGAGACACTTAGTCTCTTAAATTTGATTAATAGTTGAAAAAGTCAACTGGGAGTTGACCTATTGGTAAACGACCTTGGAATGCGGATTTTATGGCTCGGATAGCTTCGTTAGGTGATTTGGGACTTAAGAGTGTGTTCAGAATGAAGTTTTGATGTCTGGTGTAGAATTAGACTTGAATTGGCGAAAATTAGTTTTTGGCGATTTCCGGGCGGCAGTGGAAAATAGGCTATTGGGGTCGAAATGGAATTTCGGAAGTTGGAACAGGTTCGTAATGTCATTTTTGATATGTGTGAAAATTTTCAGGTCAATCGGATGTGTTTTGGTTGGTTTCGGCATCATTGGCGAAATTTAGAAGTTTCAAAGTTCATAGGCTTGAATTTGATGTAATTTTGGTGTTTTTGTGTTGTTTTTGGTGTTTCGAAGGCTTTAATAAGTTTGAATGATGCTATGGGGTATGTTGGAATGTTTGGTTGGGGCCCCGAGGGCCTCAGGATTGATTTCGGATGGTTAGCGGAGGTTTGGACTTAGGAAATTACAGCAAAATAGCTGCTGGTGTGAATTTACTGGTGTGGCCACACCTGCGGATGGGGAGCCGCAGGTGCGAAAAGAGGCCAGGCAAGGGGAATCCGTAGGTGCAAGGCATGGGTCACACCAACGAAGCCGCAGGTGCGGAAAAGGACTCGCAGGTGCGAAGTTTGGACTGTTAGTGGGATTTCGCAGGTGCGCACCTGGGACCGCATGTGCGGGTCCGCAAGTGCGAGGAATTGTCCGTAGGTGCGGATTAATTGGACAGAAAATATAAATAGGTGCCTCCGCGAAATTTTGGTCATTTCTTCCATTGTTGCATGCGGGTTGAGCTGGTTTGAGAGCAATATGAAGGGGGAATTCGAAGGTCTTCAGTGGAGGTAAGTTTCCCAGCTTAACAACTCGTTTCTATGTTATTTTGTGACGGATTAGGCTTTAAATTTGAGGAATTTAAAGTAGAAAAAGTTGGAAAAAATGGTAGGAAGTTTGGAAAATTCTTTTGGTGATTTAGGGGGGGCAATTGTGGTCTGATTGTGGTGTTCTTGGTATGTGTAGAATCGTGGGAGGATGAGGATTCTAGTTATGTAAAACTTATAGAATTCTAGGATGTGGGCTCGGGGCTCGGGTAGTTTTCGATTGGCTTTTGTTCCTTTGGCGTATATTGATAATGTTAATCTGGTTTTGGTTAGATTCGGAGCAATCAGAAGACGATTTGAGGGGCAAGAGCATCGCGGATTAGTATTGTGGCCCAGTAGAGGTAAGTAATGGCTATAAATCTTGTCCTGAGGGTATGAAACCCCGGACTTCATATTTCTCACTGTTTTTATTATGGCGCACATGTCAGATGACGAGTATGTGGTGCACACTAATTTTTGGATTGGACTCTGTCCTCTCCGTGGCTACTATTGAGTTTTGTATTTTTACTCTAAATCATATGTTAAATTGTGTTCTAAAACTATTGATGTATTTGGGCTATAAGCCATGTTTGGGGCCTCATGCCGACTTGTTTGGACCCCTTGGGGGCTTTTTACTGCTATTTCCTCACTGTTGATTTATGATTTACACTAAATCATATTGTGCTTAACGTTTTTCGAAACTCAGCCTTATTTACACTATTTTGAGATATAAAATGATGTTTTGGAACGAGTATCCCATTTTACTGATACGCCCGAGGGGCTTTTGAGAGGTTTTGACTGAGTGAGGCCGAGGGCCTGATTGTGAGGATATGATATGCCATGAGGTGGCTTGATATTAGCGCTTGGGATAAAGGAGCCCCTCCGGAGTTTGTATACACCCCTAGTGAGCGCAGGTACCTACTGATTGCGAGTGTCGAGTGACGAGTGATTGGGAGGCATGAGTGACAGTGAGGTTTCCCGAGGGTCTGATACTGAGTGGCATGAGGTGCTGAGTGATGTTCTGCCTGAGGGGCGATTTATGATTCATGTTTTTTTCCAAGGGGCTACTTATGATTTATTTCATTTTACACTAAATCCTTTAGTTATTTTTATTTCTGAAATTGTTGGAAAACACATTTTTCAAAGGATTTTTCTGAAGTTGGCTTTTAAGGCATGTTGATTTCATATATCTATGTATATACTGTTGGAAAGAAAGGTTGTGCATATTGTGAATTGATGATATTGATTTTTATGTGTTTCTTGCCGCTTAGACTTGATTTATTTTCATTACTACTGAGTTGGCATACTCACATTACTCCTTGCAACCCTATGTGCAGATACATGTGCTGATACCGAGCGTTAGACATCTATTCCGTGCGAAGCCGGAGTTCGGGACATATAGGTAGTTGTTCAGCGTCTGCAACATCTCTGTTTTTCCTTTGTATGTTATACTTTGTTATTCGTTCGGAGGTTTTGTATTATAATAGTAGACTTTTGGTATATTCCTTAGATGCTCATGACATGTTGACGCTGGATTTTGGGGATGGTTTAGACTGTTTAACTGTTATTTTACCTAATGGATTCAGTAATTCTATATACTTTTATGAAATGTTTGAAAATGGTTGGGATTTTTGGAAAGAAACTGTAATTATGTGATTATTGGCTAGCCTAGTTCCACGATAGGCGTCATCACAACCGGTTTGGGATTTGGGGTCGTGACACTTACCCAATAGCTATGTGTGAAAATCCCCTCCCACCAAGTCTAGGGGTTCAAAATGTGGTAAAATGAGACCGAATTCACGCCCTAAACCTTGGGAGGCGTGGCTGGCACCCGGTGCCTAACTTTCTCGAGCGAACCACTCTGTAACTCATGATCGTCGTGTACACGTCCCTTCACATAACACAAATAGGCAATTAGGGCCATATTCTAAGGGGATTTTTTACACACATGGTTAGGCAAGATACGTACCTCAAACAAGACAATTCAATACTCCAAAAATGCTTTTCAATTAAAATTCATCTTCGCTTGACTCAAATCTAGCCAAAAATGACTCAATAATATCAAACAATTGCTAAGGGAAATAATTCCAATCAATAAAGGCCCAATATCTACTGAATCACCAAAAAGTAAACAAAAGTCAACCAAAGGCTCACTCGGTCAAAACCCGGGTCAGAGGTAGATCTCGACTACCCATAACTCCACGAATTCAATATGTGATTGGTTTTTTTATACCGAGTCCAAATCAACACTCAAATCTCAAATTTTTATTTTTCAAAATACAGTAAGAAAATCCCTAAAACTTCCCTTCATATTCCATGATTTTGATGTTAGAATCCATAAGAAATCAAGTCATAATATCGAAATTGAGTGAAAATCACTTACCCAATAGCTATGTGTGAAAATCCCCTCTCACTAAGTCTAGGGGTTCAAACAGTGATAAAATGAGACTGATGTCACTCCCCAAACCATGGGAGGCGTGGCTCGCACCCGGTGCCTAACATGCCCGAGCGAACCACTCTGTAACTCATGATCGTCGTGTACACGTCCTTTCACATAACACAAATAGGAAATTAGGGCCATTTACTAAGGGGATTTTGTACACATATGGTTAGGCAAGATACGTACCTCAAACAAGCCAATTCAATATTCCAAAAATGTTTTTCAATTAAAATTCACCTTCGCTCGACTCAAATCTAGCCAAAAATGACTCAATAATATCAAACAATGCTAAGAGAAATAATTCCAATCAATAAAGGCCCAATATCTATTGAATCACCAAAAAGTCAACAAAAGTCAACCCAAGGCTCGCTCGGTCAAATCCCGAGTCGAGAGGTAGATCTCGACTACCCATAACTCCACGAGTTCAATATGTGATTGGTTTTCTTAAACTGAGTCCAAATCGACTCTCAAATCTCAAATTTTTATTTTGCAAAATATAGTTAAAAAATCCCTAAAACTTCCCTTCATATTCCATGATTTGATGTTACAATCCATAAGAAATCAAGTCATAATATCAAAATTGAGTGAAAATCACTTACCCAATAGATGTGTGTGAAAATCCCCTCAACAAATCACCTCTCACCAAGTCTAGGGGTTCAAAATGTGATAAAATGAGACCGATGTCAAGCCCCAAACCTTGGGAAGCGTGGATGGCACACGGTGCCTAACTTGCCCAAGCGAACCACTCTGTAAGGGCTTGAAATTACGCCAAGGAGAAGGTGTTAGGAACCCCTAAAAGTCCACAGCTGTGGTTCCCGACCAAACAAACTTTGTGAATTTAAGCAAGTAGAAAATAGGCAGTCAAAGTATACACATGGAAACAAGTAATGGTTCTGAAAAGATTCGCAGTCTAAGCACACATATGTAGGGGATAGGGGAGTCCTAAGTTGTTTATTATAGGATCACATCAATGCAATGACCGATAATCACTCCTCAATGAAGGGCTACACGTGGCATTAGCACACAGGTCAATATATCCATATCTACCCTTTACCCCACCCCTTAGAGGTTATTAAGTGAATTTATTCAGCAATCTCTATGTGTGTTGTTACCCGTCCCTTCTTAATGGCCCTAGAGGATTTAGGACCTCTAAGTATAGGTAGTTCTAGATAGACCCCTAAGGTTTTAAAAGGATAAAATTCTAAGCGACAGGCAAGAACAAATAGGATTGATCAGACAAATGCAGGAAAGCAGTTATGAGGCCCAGATTTACCTCCACAAGTAATGCACATAATCAGCACATCTCAAACACAAAAAAGAGGCAGTTTTATTAGTCAGGATCCTAAGACAGGATATCTAAGTGAATGTCAATGCACAGAAATATGCAACTTTATTTTTATAAACTCAGAAGCAGGGGCCTAATTAGTTTGCCTACTGATTTTTAAGCATGTTAACCTTTAGACAGTCCAGAAGTTGTTTTTGCCTAAAAGCATGTTGCTCTAGGTGTTACGAAAATCTAGGGATTGTTGTTAGTTTTATCTAAAACGGGATAATCATATGTGAGATTGTTTTTACCTTTTTCGTCAATTAGTAGTTAAACTAGGCGTGATTAAGAAAATGCAAACAAAATCCTAGAGCAGGATATGTAATGTACACATATAAATACAGGACAGTTAAGACATAATTTCAGGATGTGCAGAATTACTAAAGGCATGATTTCTAAAATGCACAAAGAGTTACACGATGATGGAGACATGATTTTGAATGCACATGAGCAATGGTTTTATATTGATTTTATTATCCTAAAAGTAGGATTTTTAAGTGGTAGGCATAAGCATAAATTAAGGACATGTTGTACGTTAAAGCAGTTACATGAAAGCCTTAAAACATGATATCTAATGCATGTTTGGCATGGTTTGAATGAGTATGTTGGTCCTAAGCATGGATTCCAATGCAGATATAGGGAATGTAAAAGCCTATGGCATGATTTCTATGCAATGATAGAATATATAACTACCCTCCCCATTTCACTAGCCAACCCCAATTTCTGTTTACAAATAATTATTACAGACCAGCTGAATAAATTACATAAATAGATAAGGTAAAAGAAGAAGTTAAAATATAGGGAGCCTGAAGTAGGCCAAAATGTACCAAATTCTCCATAGCCTCATATGCCAAAGTCATAGCCTTTTTCATGTCCGGGTGTGTCAGAGTTCCCTAAGGATCTCAAGGATCCCGGGCAGTGCTCACACCCAAAATTGATAACCAGAACTGAGTAAGTGCAATGTGAAAGAGCCAGCCCCAGTGCATCAGAGTTCAGAGGGATCTCATAGGGATCCCAAAGCAGTCACACACTGGAGGGGCAGAACTTAAGGACCTAAGAGTAGACTGAGAGTGCTTGACATAGTTTTAAAAGGTTTTAATAGGAAAGAAATATTTGAAAAAAAACTCAGTTGAAGTACTTTTATAAAATAGTAGAATTGTTCAGTAAAACAGTTTTGACAAGAGTTGTGTAACAAAATAAACAACAGATAAAAAACGGAGCCAAACACGTTTAGCAATACTCAAATAACAACCCTTCACACAGGGATAGTTGGGGACTAGGGACACATAACACAGATATAATAAACAGAAGTCTTTTGCAATTAAGGGGTGGATAATAGTGCAAATAGTAAGACATAGATTCAGGAGTGCTAATTAGAACATAGTTATACAATCATAAGTGCTTTAGGGGATTCATGGGATTGGAAGATGGCATAGTAGGATTTCATAGCAACTGTGAGGACATATAAGTACTAGACATGATTAAGCATAGCACCAAGACAACTTAGGGTAACAAATTAGTTTTGTAAAAATAGGTGCATGCCAGAATTGGACAACAAATAGACAAGCATTCAAAAATAGAGTAGAGTCACGCTAAGACAGACTACAAGGGGGAGTAAACATGTTGATCCTAAAAGTGGTAGGACATAACTATCATGTTGGGTGAAGCAATAATGTAAACAGGTCAATTACATGTCAAACAACAAAACAATAGGAAGAAACATATCAGGAATATGATAAACTGAAGCAGTAGGAAACACATTGGTTTGGGAGCTTCAATTTAAAATTAGAACATACCAGTAAAGAGAGTAAACACAAAGTGAAGAACATGAGAGTGCAATAATTAGCCTTGGCTTGCAGCCGGCTAATTTAGTAACAATAGCAAGTAACAAAGAAAGCAGAAGAGCTTTTGAGCATATGAGAGATGTGAATTAATGTTCGTTCGTGTTTGTATTAGTGTCTAATGAGAGTAGAAGAGAGCACTATATATAGTAGTTTGAAAGCTAGGTAAATAAGGTAAGAAATTAATTATAGAACTCGGAATCAATTAGAGTAAAATAAGTCCAACTACTCCCTTAATTAAGGGAATCAGTTCAAACGGTAGAAAGATAGGTAACCAGTAAAGAAATCATTTGTAACAGATAAGGAAAGGTTTCAAACAGTACAAGTATAGAACCAGTAATTAGGGCTAGGTTCAGAAAGTCCTAATTATGGAAACAATATTAAGAACCAGTAAATAATGTAGTCAACCACACAATAAGGCAAGAAAAATAATTTAGAAACCAAAAATTAGTAAAGTACATCATTACAAGAAACCAGTAAAGGGTATCAATCACATGAAATCAGGGATTCAAATAGAAACTAGTACTGATTAGGGGTAATTACCACCAATTTCTATCAATAGACAAAATAAACATAATATAGGCGTGAAGAAACAAATCAGAAACTCTAATAAGCATAATAGGGTAGAAATCACAGAGACTCAGAACGTAATCATGAGAAACAGGCATACACACAAATCGCATGAACAAATCAGCAAAGACAAACTCAGAACCCAAAGATAAGCCAAGAAATTAGGTTTTTTAACATAATTAGTTAGGGAAGAACCTAAATAAAAGTGTTTAAACACAATAAAGATTATAGAATAATCACTTAAAATCAAAGAAAAATCGTTTTGAAGAGAGGTTCAGAAACCCTAGTTATGAAGATGAAGAGACGCTTTGAAAAATCGAAAAATTTTATGGGAAAATGGTAAAATAACTCAAATATCCTCAGATCTGTTACAGATTTAAAGAGTCAAGAGATAAGATTAGGATTTTAAGAGAGATAACCCAGAGATAGAGAGATTCTGACTCAGAAGCCATAGATTTAGTAATAAAATAGGATGATCATACTCAATCGAGCCATGGTGGCCTGAGAATGGTGAGAACAGGCACATGGGTGAGTGCACGGCCACTGATCCCCTCGAGGACCTCAAGACAACAAGAATACCGGCCATAGGAGGGGAGCCATTAGGTCTAGGGGTGGTAGTGAACCACCATAATTAACGGCGAGCAAGCAATGGTGGGTGGAAGCCATGGTTAGGGCAGAGGGGATTTGAGAGAGAATGAGAGGAGTGACGGCGGGTGAGTGAGGAGTGAATGAGAGGTTTGGGGGTCATTAGGTTAAATTAGGAAAGATTAAACCTGGACCGTTGATAAAAAATGATCAATGGCCAGGATTTGGTCGGAATTGAGTCGGCTAGGATTTTGGATTGGGCCTGGGTCTTTGGGCTAGTTTAATTAGGTGTGGGATGGTTTTATTTAGGCTAAAATCGAAATAGAATAGGTTATTTGTCAAATACCCAATCCAAATTAGTTAAAATAATTTATAAAATAACTAATAATCATAAAAATGAATTTCATGCATAGAAAATAGTTTAAAAAGATTATTTAGTATTTAAAATACAAAGGACTAATTTCTGGTAAAAATAGTACAAAATTATATGCTTCGGTTATAATTGTAAAGTTATTGCAATTATAGCCAAAAGGTGCCAAATTGTCTATTTACGGAATAATTAAATCAAAAAATGTGTTTTTTTTGAAATTATTTGTGATGAAATTTTGTAGTTATTTATTGGAAATAAAATGCTGGAAAAATTTATAAAAATGTAGAAAAATTATGAAAAAATGCCAATTGCTACTAATGCATGATTTTGAAGGTATATATGCAATTTTTAAAAATATTTTTTGGAAAAAATTGGGTATCAGCAGCTGCCTCTCTTTACTCAGAAAGGATGAAAGAGTTGTTGGGTAAAGATATGATGGACAATTTTGATCGAGCGAAATGGTTAGAGATATTTTGGTTGTACCCTGACTTCTGAGCTGCCTACATATCCTTGGTTTTACAGGAATCAGGCCGTATGTTGTTCCGGATTCACCGATGAAACATATCGGTGAAGTCGTTACAAGTACGGACGCAATATCTAGGGATGAGCGAATGAACGGTTCATGGGAGAGGTTAGGTTTGATATGGTTGGGAGAACTGGAGAGGGATATCTCCTGCTGGGATAGCCGTTGCTCGCCGAGTTACCTGCAAATAAGAATACTACAAGCATATATTGTGCATAAATTTAAACATGATGCCGGTTCCTGTTGGACTATGAAAGCTGTCTTCAGACGGTTAGGGATGATGTCCTTAGACCATGATGTCCTGGTCCATGAATTGTTTGATGAGAGATTCGCAGGCCATGAAATAATGTTCCCAGGCCATGAAGATGGTGCCTTCGAACTATGACGCCTTTGAATAATGATATGCAAATTGAGAGAGATCCTCAGGCCATGACATAGTGTCTTCCGGCTATTAGGATGATGTCGTTAGACTATGACACATTTGGACAAGTTGGCGATATTTCAGCCGCTGAGATGGAATAATTTGACAAGACAAGGCTTAGTCTTGCGAAATTGAGGGCAGAGCTTAGCCCAAAAGAGGAGTGAAGTAAATAATGTTTGAGAGACAGCACTTAGTCTCGATGAAAAAGTAAATTGGAGGTAGAGCTTAGCCTCATGCAAGTATGGAGATAGAGCTTAGTCTCATGCAAATTAAGGCAGAGATTAGCCTTATGCAGGTGAGGCAAAGATAGCCTTATGAAAGGGAAGGCAGAGATTAGCCTTATGCAAATGGAAGGTAGAGTTCAGCCTTATGCAAGGGCAGGCAGAGATTAGCCTTACACAATGGAAGGCAGAGATTAGCTTTATGCAGGGGAAGGCAGCAATTAGCCTTATGCAAGAGGAAGGCAGAGTTTAGCCTTATGCAGATGGAGGTAGAACTTAACCTCATTCAAGATGGAGGCGGCGATTAGCCTTATGCAGAAGAGTAAATAGAAAATAATAGTAGAATTTCTTAGCTGGTAGCAGATTTTGATAATTGTGATAATTATGACTACGTAGCATGTTCGTTCTTTGTGTTGATAGCCAATTTTGGCAATTGCAACTATTTTGAGAATTGTGACGTTGAAGCGTGTTTATCCTTTGTTCCTACATCCAAAGAAAAATTATGAGTTCTGAAGATGGGGAAGGTCAGTTTGTATCCCCGCTGGATTTGCTTGAATCGTTGTGTTTGGTCTGATGATGCTGTCCAGGTTATCGGGGTAGCGTCTGCTAAACAGAGCTATTTTTGAAAGCAAGCATGCATGATTTTGCAAATACATATTAAAAATATATTTTAAGAAATTTAGATGAACCGACGATTGTGACACAGTTCAAGACATTGCAACCTCTCATGTTACGGAATTTTGAGGGTCCTCCTCAAAATTCTGTCCCAGTTTCCAATTGCGGGGGGGG
>ML425244.1:4526-15042 GCA_005239525.1 Nicotiana knightiana
GCAATTAAATTGGAATTCTGCCAGTCGTGCCTGTATTATCGCCTGCCATGGTCCAGGCCGGACGCCTTGGTACGGAGCCGATACCGGATCATATGATATTTGTCCGGGACATCAAATAAAACACAAGGAACCACAACCAACTCTTCGAAATTATCAATTTAAATTTTTTGGCATTTTATTGCAATTAAACTGGAATTCCGCCAGTCGTGCCTGTATTTATCACCTCTCATGGTCCAGACCGGACGCCTTGGTACGGAGCCGGTACTGGATTGCATGATATTTATCCAGGTCATCAAATACAACCCAAGGAACCATAACCAATGCTTCGAAATGATCAAGTTACATTTTTTGGCATTTTATGGCACTTAAACTGGAATTTCGCAAGTCGTACATATATTATCACCTGCCATGGTCCAGACCAGACGCCTTGGCACGGAGCCGGTACTGGATTGCATGATATTTATCCAGGTCATCAAATACAACCCAAGGAACCATAACCAACGCTTCGAAATGATCAAATTACATTTTTTTTGCATTTTATGGAAATTAAACTGGAATTCCGCCAGTCGTGCCTCTATTATCGCCTGCCATGGTCCAGTCCAGACGCCTTGGTACGGAGCCGGTACCGGATTGCATGATATTTCTCCGGGACATCAAATACGACCCAAGGAACCATAACCAACGCTTGGAAATGATCAAGTTACATTTTTTGGCATTTTATGGCAATTAAATTGGAATTTTGCCAGTCGTGCCTCTATTATCGCCTACGATGGTCCAGGCCGGATGCCTTGGTATGGAGCCGATACCGAATCGCATGATATTTGTCCGGGACATCAAATACAACACAAGTAACCATAACCAACGCTTCGAAATGATCAAGTTACATTTTTTTGCATTTTATGGCAATTAAACTGGAATTCCGCCAGTCGTGCCTATATTATCGCCTGCCATGGTCCAGGCCGGACACCTTGGTACGGAGCCGGTACCGGACCACATGATATTTGTCCGGGACATAAAATACAACCTAAGAAACCATAACCAACTATTCGAAACGATCAAGTTACATTTTTTGGAATTTTGTGGCAATTAAACTGGAATTCCGCGAAGTCATTCCTGTATTGTCGCCTGCCATGGTCCAGGCCGGACGCCTTGGTACGTAGCCGGTATTGAATCGCATGATATTTGTCCGGGACATCAAATATGACCCAAGGAACCATAACCAATGCTTCGAAATGATCAAGTTATATTTTTTTGAATTTTATGGCAATTAAACTGGAATTTCGCCAGCCGTGCCTGTATTATCGCCTGCCATAGTCCATGTCGGACGCCTTGGTACGGAGCCGGTACTGGACAACATGATACTTCTCTGGGACATAAAATACGACACAAGGAACCACAACCAACGCTTCGAAATGATCAAGTTACATTTTTTAGCATTTTATGGCAATTAAACNCATGGCTATTAAACTAGAATTCCGCTAGTCGTGCCTGTAGTATCACCATCCATGGTCCAGGTCGGACGCCTTGGTATGGAGCCGATACCGGATCGCATGATATTTTTCTGGGACATCAAATAAAACCCAAGGAACCATAACCAACTCTTCGAAATGGTCAAGTTACATTTTTGTCTTTTTATGGAAATTAAACTGTAATTCCGTTAGTCGTGCCAGTAGTATCGCCTGCCATGGTGCAGGTCGGACTCCTTGGTATGGAGCCACTACCAAATCTTATGATCTTTGTCCGAGACATCAAATACGACACAAGGAACCATAACCAACGCCTCGAAATGATCAAGTTAGATTTTTTGGCATTTTATGGCAATTAAACTGGAAATTCTGTCCAAGGCTAAATGCGGGCGAGAGACCGATAGCGAACAAGTACCGCGAGGAAAAGATGAAAAGCTCTTTTAAAAGAGAGTCAAAGAGTTCTTGAAATTGTCGGGAGGGAAGCGGATAGGGGCCAGCAATCCGCCCCGGTCGGATGTGGAATGGTGTTGAGCCGGTCCGCCGATCGACTCGGGGCGTAGACCAGCGTGGATTGTGGAATGATATTTATCCGGGACATCAAATATGAAACATGGAACCATAACCAACGCTTCGAAATGATCAAGTTACACTTTTTTGCATTTTATGCAATTAAACTTGAATTCCGCCACTCGTGTCTGTATTATCGCCTGCCATGGTCCAGACTGGATGCGTTGGTATAGAATCGGTACCGGATAGCATGATATTTCTCTGGGACATCAAATACGACACAAGGAACCATAACCAACGCTTTGACATGATCAAGTTACATTTTTTGGTATTTTATGGCAATTAAACTGGAATTCCGCTAGTCGTGCCTCTACTATCACTTGCCATGGTCCAGGTCAGATGCCTTGTTACGGATCCTGTACCGGATTGCATGATATTTGTCCTGGACATCAAATATGACCCAAGGAACCATAACCAACGCTTCTAAATGATCAAGTTACATTTTTTGGCATTTTTTGGCAATTAAACTTGAAATCCGCCAGCCATGCCTGTATTATCGCCTGCCATGGTCCAGGTCGGACTCCTTGGTACGGAGCCAGTACCAAATCTCATGATCATTGTCCGGGACATCAAATAAGACCCAAGGAACCATAACTAACGCTTCGAAATGATCAAGTTACATCTTTTGGCATTTTATTGCTATTAAACTAGAATTCCGCTAGTCGTGCATGTATTATCGCCATCCATGGTCCAGGCCGGACGCCTTGGTATGGCGCCGATACCGGATCACATGATATTTTTCCGTGACATCAAATAAACCCAAGGAACCATAAACAACGCTTCGAAATGATCAAGTTATGTTTTTTGGAATTTTATGGTAATTAAACTGGAATTCCGTCAGTCGTGCATGTATTATCGCCTGCCATGGTCCAAGCCGGACGCCTCGGTACAGAGTCAGTACCAGATCGCATGATATTTTTCCGGGATATCAAATACGACCCAAGGAACCATAACCAACACCTCGAAATGATTAAGTTACATTTTTTGGCATTTTAGGCCAATTAAACTGGAATTCCGCCAGTCGTGCCTGTATTATCGCTTGCCATGGTCCAGGCCAGACGCCTTGGTACACAGCCGTTACCGGATGTCATGATATTTTTTTCCGGGACATCAAATATGACCCACAAAACCATAAACAACGCTTCGAAATGATTAAATTACATTTTTGGCATTTTATGGAAATTAAACTGGAATTCCGCCAGTCGTGCATGTATTATAGCCTGCCATTGTCCAGCCCCGATGCCTTGGTACGGAGCCGGTATCGGATCTCATGATATTTTTTCGGGACATCAAATACGACCCAAGGAACCATAACCAACGCTTTGAAATGATCAAGTTACATTTTTTGGCATTTTATGGTAATTAAACTGGAATTCCGCCAGTCGTGCCTTTATTATTGCCTGCCATGGCCCAGGTCGAACGCCTTGGTACGGAGCCGGTACCGGGTCGCATGATATTTGTCCGGGACATTAAACATGACCCAAGGAACCATAACCAATGCTTAGAAATGATCAAGTTACATTTTTTGGCATTTTATGCCAGTTAAATTGGAATTCCGCCAGTCGTGCCTATATTATCGCCTGCCATGGTCCAGGCTGGACTCCTTGGTACACAGCCGTTACCGGATGGCATGATATTTTTCCGGGACATCAAATATGAACCACGGAACCATAAAAAACGCTTCGATATGATCAAGTTACATTTTTTGGCATTTTATGGCAATTAAACTGGAATTCCGTCAGTCGTGCATGTATTATCGCCTGCCATGGTCCAGGTCGGACACCTTGGTACGGAGTCGGTGCCGGGTCGCATGATATTTTTCCGGGATATCAAATATGACCCCAGGAACCATAACCAATACTTCGAAATGATCAAATTACATTTTTTGGTATTTTAAGGCAATTAAACTGGAATTCCGCCAGTCGTGCCTCTATTATCGCCTGCCATGGTCCAAGCCGGACGCCTTGGTACGAAGCCGGTAACGGGTCGCATGATATTTGTCCGGGACATTAAATATGACCCAAGGAACCATAACCAACGCTTCGAAATGATCAACTTACATTTTTTGGCATTTTATGGCAATTAAACTGAAATTCCGCCAGTCGTGCCTGTAGTATCGCATCTATGGTCCAGGCCGGACGCTTTGGTATGGAGCAGGTACTGGATCGCATGATATTTTACCAGGACATCAAATAAAACCCAAGGAACCATAACCAACTCTTCGAAATGATCAAGTTACATTTTTTGGCATTTTATGGCAATTAAACTGGCATTGCGCAAGTCGTGCTTGTATATTGCCTGCCATGGTCCAGGCCGGATGTCGTGGTACGTAGCCTGTACTGAATTGCATGTTATTTTTTCACTACATAAAATATGACCCAAGGAACCATAACCAAAACATTTAAATGATGAAGTTACATTTTTTGTCATTTTATGGCAATTAAACTGGAATTGCGCCAGCCATGCCAGTATTATCGCCTGCCGTGGTCCTGGTCGGACTCCTTGTTACGGAGCCGGTACCGAATCTCATGATATTTGTCCGAGACATCAAATACGACGCAAGTAACCATAACCAACACTTCGAAATGATCCAGTTACACTTTTTGGCATTTTATGGCAATTAAACTAGAATTTCGCCAGTCGTGCCTGTACTATCGCCTGCCAGGGTTCAAGCCGGACGCCGTATGGAGCCGTTACCGGATCACATGATATTTTTCTAGGACATCAAATACGACCCAAGGAACCATAACCAACGCTTCGAAATGATCAAGTTACATTTTTTGGCATTTTATGGCAATTCAACTGGAATTCTGTCAGTCGTGCATGTATTATCGCCTGCCATGAACCAGGCCGGACGCCTTGGAACGGAGTCGGTACAGGATCGCATGATATTTTTGCGGGATATAAAATATGACCCAAGGAACCATAACTAACGCTTTGAAATGATCAAGTTACATTTTTTGGCATTTTATGGCAATTAAACTGGAATTCCGCCAGTCGTGCCTGTATTATCGCCTGCCATGATCCAGGCCGGACGCCTTGGTAAGGAGACGGTACCGGGTCGCATGATATTATTCTGGGACATTAAATATGACCCAAGGAACCATAACCAATGCTTCAAAATGATCAAGTTACATTTTTTGGCCTTTTATGGCAATTAAACTGGAATTCCGAGTGTCGTGCCTGTATTAGCGCCTGCCATGGTCCAGGCTGGACGCCTTGTTACGGAGCCTTTACCGGATCGCATGATATTTTTCCTGGACATCAAATACGACCCAAGGAACCATAACCAATGCTTTGAAATGATCAATTTACATTTTTTGGCATTTTATGGCAATTAAACTGGAATTCCGCCTATCATGCCTCTATTATCGCCTGCCATGGTCCAGGCCGGACGCCTTGGTACAAAGCCGGTACCAGATCGCATGATATTTCTCCAGGACATCAAATAAGACCCACGGAACCGTAACCAACCGCTTCGAAATGATCAAAATACATTTTTTTGCATTTTATGGAAATTAAACTGGAATTCCACCAATCGTGCATGTATTATCGCCTGCCATGGTCCAGGTCGGACTCCTTGGTACGGAGCAGGTACCGGATCTCATGATATTTATCCGGGACATCAAATACGACCCAAGGAACCATAACCAACGCTTCAAAATGATCAAGTTAATTTTTTGGCATTTTATGGCAATTAATCTGTAATTCCGCCAGTCGTGCATGTATTATCGCCTGCCATGGTCCATGCCGGACACCTTGGTACGAAGCCGTTACCGGGTCGCATGATATTTGTCTGGGACATATAATATGACCCAAGGAACCATAAACAATGCTTCGAAATGATCAAGCTACATGTTTTGGCATTTTATGGCAATTAATCTGTAATTCCGCCAGTCGTGCATGTATTATCGCCATCCATGGTCCATGTCGGACACCTTGGTATGGAGCCGGTACCGGATCACATGATATTTTTCCGGGAAATCATATACAACCCAAGGAACCATAACCAACTCTTCAAAATGATCAAGTTACATTATTTGGCATATTCTGGCAATTAAACTTGAATTCCGCCAAGTCGTGCCTGTGTTATCGTCTACCATGGTCCAGGCTAGACGTTCTGGTACGTAGCCGGTACCGAAACATAAGATATTTGTCCGGGACATCAAATATGATCCAAGGATCCATAAACAAAACTTCGAAATGATCAAGTTACATTTTTTGGCATTTATTGAAATTAAACTGGAATTCCGCCAAGTCGTGCCTGTATTTTCGCCTGCCATGGTCCAGGCCGGACGCCGTGGTACGTAGCTGGTACCGAATCACATGATATTTGTCCAGGACTTCAAATATGACCCAAGGAACCATAACCAAAACTTCGAAACGATCAAATTACAATTGTTGGCATTTTATGGCAATTAAACTGGAATTCAGCCAGTCGTGCCTGTATTATTGCCATCCATGGTCCAGGCCGGACGCCTTGGTATGGATCCGGTACTGGATCGCGTGATATTTGTTCGGGACATAAAATAGAACCCAAGAAACCATAACCAACTCTTCCAAAGGATAAAGTTACATTTTTTGGCATTTTATGGCAATTAAACTAGAATTCCGCTAAGTCGTGCCTGCATTATCGCCTTCCATGGTCCAGGCCGGACGCCTTGGTACGTAGCCGGTACCGAATCACATGATATTTGTCCGGGACATAAAATACAACCCAAGGATTCATAACCAATGCTTTGAAAGGATAAATTTACATTTTTTGGCATTTTATGGGAATTAAACTGGAAATCCGCCTGTCGTGCCTGTATTATTGCCTGCAATAGTCAAGGTCGGACGCCTTGGTATGGAGCCGGTACCAGATCACATGATATTTCTCCGGGACATAAAATACAACCCAAGGAACCATAACCAACACTTCAAAATGATCAAGTTATATTTTTTGGCATTTTATGGCAATTAAATTGGAATTCCACCAGTCGTGCCTCCATTATCGCATCCATGGTCCAGGCCGGGCGCCTTGGTATGGAGCAGGTACTGGATCGCATGATATTTTACTGGGACATCAAATACAACCCAAGGAACCATAACCAACTCTTCGAAATGATCAAGTTACATTTTTTAGCATTTAAACTGGCATTGCGCCAGCCGTGCCTGTATTATCGCCTTCCATGGTCCAGGCCGGATGCCTTGGTACGGAACCGCATCGCATAATATTTTTCTGGGACATTACGACCCAAGGAACCATAAAAAATGCTTTGAAATGATCAAGTTACATTTTTTGGCATTTAATGGCAATTAAACTGGAATTCCGCAAGTCGTGCCTGTATTATTGCCTGCCATGGTCCAGGCCAGACGCCGTGGTACGTAACCGGTACCGAATCCCATGATATTAGTTCGGTACATCAAATATGACCCAAGGAATCATAACCAAAACTTTGAAACGATCAAGTTACATTTTTTGGCATTTTATGGCAATTAAACTAGAATTGCGCTAGTCATACCTCTATTATCGCCTGCCGTGGTCCAGGTCGGACTCCTTGTTACGGAGCCGATACCGAATCTCATGATATTTTTCCGAGACGTCAAATACGACACAAGGAACCATAACCAACTCCTCGAAATGATCAAGTTAAATTTTTTTGCATTTTATGGCAATTAAACTGGAATTCCGCCAGTCGTCCCTGTACTATCGCCTGCCATGGTCCAGGCCGGACGCCGTACGGAGCTTTTACCGGATAACATGATATTTTCCAGGACATCAAATACGACCCAAGGAACCATAACCAACACTTTGAAATGATCAAGCTACATTTTTTGGCATTTTATGGTAATTAAACTGGAATTCGTTCAGTCATGCATGTATTATCGCCTGCCATGGTCCAGGCCGGACGCCTTGGTACAGAGTCGGTACCGGATCACATGATACTTTCCCAGTATATAAAATATGACCCAAGGAACCACAACTTACGATTTAAAATGATACACTTACATTTTTTGTCATTTAATGGCAATTAAATACGAATTCGGAGACTCGTGCCTGTATTATCGCCTGCCATGGTCCAGGCCAGACGCCTTGGTAAGAAGCCGGTACCGGGTCGCATGATATTTGTACGGGACATTAAATATGACCCAAGGAACCGTAATTAACTCTTCGAAATGATCAAGTTATATTTTTTGGCATTTTATGGCAATTAAACTGGAATTCCGCCAGTCGTGCCTCTATTATCGCTTGCCATGGTCCAGGCCGGACGCCTTGGTATAGAGCCGGCACCGGATCGCATGATATTTCTGTAGGACATCAAATACAACCCACGGAACCATAACCAACCTCTTCGAAATGATCAAATTATATTTTTTGGCATTTTATGGCAATTAAACTGGAATTCCGCTAGTCGTGCATGTATTATCGCCTGCCATGGTCCAGGCCGGATGACTTGGTTCGGAGCCGGTATCGGATCTCATGATATTTGTCCGGGACATCAAATACGACCCAAGGAACGATAACCAACGCTTTGAAATGATCAAGTTAACTTTTTTGGCATTTTATGGAAAATAAACTAGAATTGCGCCAGTCATGCCCCTATTATCGCCTGTCGTGGTCCAGATCGGACTCCTTGTTACGGAGCCGGTACCGAATCTCATGATATTTTTCCGAGACATCAAATACGACACAAGGAACCATAACCAACGCTTCAAATTGATCCAGTTACATTTTTTGGCATTTTATGGCACTTAAACTGGAATTTTGCCAGTCGTCCCTGTACTATCGCCTGCCATGGTCCAGGCCGGACGCTATACGGAGTTGTTACCGAATCACATGATATTTTCCAGGACATCAAATACAACCCAATGAACCATAACTAACGCTTTGAAATGATCAAGTTACACTTTTTGGCATTTTATGGCAATTAAACTGGAATTCCGTAAGTCGTACATGTATTATCGCCTGCCATGGTCCAGGCCGGACGCCTTAGTACGGAGTCGGTACCGGATCACATGATATTTTTCCGGGATATAAAATATGACCCAAGGAACCATAACTAACGCTTTGAAATGATAAAGTTACATTTTTTGGCATTTTATGGCAATTAAACACGAATTCGGACACTCGTGCATGTATTATCGCCTGCCATGGTCCAGGCCAGACGCCTTGGTGAGGAGCCGGTACTGGGTCGCATGATATTTGTCAGGGACATTAAATATTACCCAAGGAACCATAATAAACTTTTCAAAATGATCAAGTTACATTTTTTTTCATTTTATGGCAATTAAACTTGAATTCCGCCAGTCGTGCCTGTATTAGCGCCTGCTATGGTCCAGGCCGGATGCCTTATTAAGGAGCCGGTACCGAATCACATGATATTTTTCCTTGACATCAAATACGACCCAAGGAACCATAACAAATGCTTCGAAATGATCAAGTTACATTTTTTGGCATTTTGTTGCAATTAAATTGGAATTCCGCCAGTCGTGCCTGTATTTTCGCCTGCCATGGTCCAGGCCGGACGCCTTGGTACGGAGCCGGTACCGGGTCGCATGATATTTGTCCGGGACATTAAATATGACCCAAGGAACCATAACATACGCTTCGAAATGATCAAGTTACATTTTTTGGCATTTTATGGCAATTAAACTGGAATTCCGCCAGTCGTGCCTGTATTAGCGCCTGCCATGGTCCAGGCCGGACGCCTTGGTACGGAGCCGGTACCGGATCGCATGATATTTGTCCTGGACATCAAATATGACCCAAGGAACCATAACCAACGCTTCGAAATGATCAAGTTATATTTTTTGGCATTTTATGGCAATTAAACTGGAATTCCGTCAGTCGTGCCTCTATTATCGCCTGCCATGGTCCAGGCCGGACGCCTTGGTACAGAGCCGGTACCGGATCGCATGATATTTCTCTTGGACATCAAATACGACCCATGGAACCATAACCAACCGCTTCGAAATGATCAAATTACATCTTTTGGCATTTTATGGCAATTAAACTGGAATTCCGCTAGTCGTGCATGTATTATCTCCTGCCATGGTCCAGGTCGAACGCCTTGGTACGGAGCTGGTACCGGATCTCATGATATTTGTCCGGGACATCAAATACGACCCAAGGAACCATAACCACTGCTTTAAAATGATCAAGTTCACTTTTTTGTATTTTTATGGCAATTAAACTTGAATTCCGTCAGTCGTGCATGTATTATCGCTTGCCATTGTCCAGGCCAAACGCCTTAGTATGGAGCCGGTAAAGAATTGTTTGATATTTGTCCGGGATATTATATATGACACAAGGAACCATAATCAACTCTTCAAAATGATCAAGTTACATTTTTTGGAATTTTATGGCAATTAAACTGGAATTCCGCAGTCGTGCCTGTATTATCGCCTGCCATGGTCCATGCCGGACACCTTGGTACGAAGCCGGTACCGGGTCACATGATATTTGTCTGGGACATTAAATATGACCCAAGGAACCATAA
>ML425247.1:0-19196 GCA_005239525.1 Nicotiana knightiana
CCCCACTATTCCTTTCCATTAACACACATGGACAATATCAGATTCTAGGATTTTTTTTATATATAAATAGCAAAAGCTTTAAAGAGAAAAAAAAAAAGAGAAGGAGATTTGAAAAGGAAAACTAGAAACAGAAACAAAAAAAAACGTGACATTGAGAGGAAAATTAGAGTAAAAATAGCTAGTTGACTTGTATTTGCTCCAGAAAAGATTAACAAAGCAGATTAAGCATCATCCAGCATTTTTTGAGTTTGAGTTTCGTCGAACTCATCGGTGTAGTTTCGCGGTTGAGTTAGCAAGGTCGTGTAGTATAGCTCCAGTCAAGGCGCTGCTCGCTTTCAAGCTGGTAAGTGTTTTTAATTGTAATACGACGTTGAAGATTCACTATTAACATGAAAGAAAATTTCTACTTTGAGGTTCATCCTTCTATTCTCGTTTTAAGTTTCGATATAAATGAATATATCGTTTGAAGCATGAAATTTGTAAAAATTATTCATCGTGATGTGGATTTTTTGTCACTTAATTATCTTGTTAGTTGGATTTGTCGATTATCTTGATTTTGTTTTAATGGTGTAGTTCTCGAATATTTGATCATGGTTACATAAATAATTATTACAAATAGTGCTCATGAAGATGAAAAAAGAAATATCGTGAGAAAGTAAAAATTTATTTATCAAATACATTTTGTTCTATTATGCACATACATTTGTGTAGCAGTGTGCAAAGAACAGATTCAGAACAACAACTTAATACCCATGCACGACATGTATCAATTGCCTAATTAGCAATTGTTCTGTATTTAATGGACACTAGCTTTCGAATTGCTCTAGCAAATTAAGGAACTCTGCTACTAATTGCTATGCGTATGAGGATATTGCATACTTGAATAAGTCCTTTAATTTATGTTTAACTTTACGTAAGCTTCGTTACTTTAATATGTTTGGATCATTATTATGCAATTTTAGGTGCAAGTTTAGTAGAACTCAAATAATATTTTTATAGTTCAAAAACGTACCTTTGGATATCATTTAACTGCAACCTGTACATTCTCTTCATATGTCTTTGAAAACGTAGAGCAAGAATTTAAATAACAATGTTATATGTTTAAGTCGTAAGAGTACGATTTTGGCTTATTTCATTGCCTTTCAGCTGATTCATCCTTATTTAATGAACATTTCTCATAACTTAGATGTATCATTGCCCTTCTAATGTAAACTAAACACCAGCCTCTTTCTTTCTGCAATAATGTCCATAACTCATATGGCATTCGCAATAATCTCAAACTAAGGAAAGAAATAAATTATGAATACGCTAGAAAAACTTTAGATGTACTTTAAATATTAGCACATGTGTTCATACCGGAACCTTGGATTGACATGATTAAATAATAAAAGGATCGCGTGCGCATTATGCGTCTCGATGTCTTTAGATTTAAAATTTTAATTATGTTATAACTATGTGTACATTCTGTATCTTGGTTTAACATTTAATTTCAAAAAATTACCTTGTGTGTGTTCTGCATCTTGGTGTACACGATTAATAAAAATATAATAATTAATTAAGCGGTGATCAATAAGTCATAATCAATAAAATACAAGAATATCCAAGAATTGATTTAAGCCTTACATTAGTCAATAAAGCGACCGTGCTAGAACCACGGGACTCGAGGGGTGCCTTACACCTTCCCCTCAGTCAACAGAATTCCTTACACAGTCTTCTGTTTCGTAGACCATAAATTAGGAGTCAAATCTTCCTTGATAAGGNAATAAAAAAAAAATCTCTTTTCAAAATGTCACTTTAATTGGAAAAACTCTTCTAACTCAACCTCGTACTAGGGTTGTGCGGAACATAAAAAAGGTGTGACAAATGATAGTTAGCATTTAAGAATTACAAACAATGTAAAAAAAAAATTAAAATAACATATATGCCCTTAATCGACCATCTTTCCTTTTTTTATATAATAGATATCTCTTTATCCTTGAACGCATAACTTCTTCAAGAGTCTCTTTCCCTCGTCTCATTTGTACTTTTTTTTCTCCTCGGTTATATTATCTTTATGTTGTTACTGTTTTTCTTTTGATAGTTCAAAATTATTGTATGGGATGAAGATGAATAACCTAAAAAGGGTACAGATAATCTGCTACAGTTTTTTTGAAAATTGTGATGAATAACCTAAAAAGGGTACAGTTTTATTGTATGGGATGAAGATTAAGAAGATAGAAAAATTGCGATGCACTCTTGGTGCATAAATTAAGAGCAATGTAACTTTTTTTACAATTAAACTAATTAAACGATAATTACAGACATTAAGAGCCCGTTTGAATTGACTTATTTTAAGTGGTTTTAAGGAAAAATAACTTTTAAGCCATTTTGTAGTGTTTGGATGAAGTAAAAAAGTATTTTTAAGTACTTGTTTTTAAGCTAAAATGACAAAAACAAGCCAAAAGCCAAAAGTTAGAATTCATAACTTATAACTTAAAAGCTATTTTGGTTTAAAAGTCACTTAAAACAAACTCATCCAAACATGCTCTAAAAGTACTTTATTTTGAAGGTGGTACGAGAGTTTGCATCCGTACCCACTTTTTGTGTCACGTTTTAACTTATACCCGTTTTATAAAAAAATTGCAAGCGTACCCGCTTTTTCTCATAACTTCAGCATACGGGGCTGAAGTAGCAAAGGCAATCACACAACTTCAGCATTCTAATAGACGGGCCTAAAGTAGCTTGCGAACTTCAGCTCTAGAGCTGAAGTTTTTGTCTTTGTAACTGGGGAACTTCAGCTCTAGAGCTGAAGTTTTTGTCTTTGTAACTCGCGAAGTTTTTGTCTTTGTAACTGGGTGGAGCTGAAGTTTTGTCTTTGTAACTGGGGAACTTCAGCTCTAGAGCTGAAGTCTTTGTAACTAGGGAACTTCAGCTCTAGAGTTGAAGTTTTTGTCTTTGTAACTGGGTAGAGCTGAAGTTTGTCTTTGTAACTGGGGAACTTGTCTTTGTAACTAGGTAACTTCAGCTCTAGAGCTGAAGTTTTGTCTTTGTAACTGGGGAACTTCAGCTCTAGAGCTGAAGTTTTTGTTTTGTAACTCGCGAAGTTTTTGTCTTTATAACTGAGGAACTTCAGCTCTAGAGCTGAAGTTTTTGTCTTTGTAATTGGGTAGAGCTGAAGTTTTGTCTTTGTAACTGAGGAACTTCAGCTCTAGAGCTGAAGTTTTTGTTTGTAACTGGCGAACTTCAGCTCAGCGAGGAAAAGGGGGCTGAAGTTATTTAAAAAGTGGGTACAAGTTAAAAAATTTTAAAAAAAATGGGTATAGGTTAAATGGGAGCGACCGGATAGGGTGTCCCGTGCAATTTTTACCACCCCCACCCCCAATTGGGCCCTAACCCTAACTCCAACATTTCCACCAAGGTATGGGATGAAGATGAATAACCTAAAAAGGGTACAGATAATCTGCTACAGTCCATTAAACTGCATTGGATATATTAATTAATGCTCTTTAAAATGTAGGTTGATATTAAATTTTTGTTAATTCAGCAACTATGTGTGACTGCGTATGAGCTTCTAATTAATACGCTAAATTTTTTTTTTATTCGAACCTATTATAGCAAGTCAGATATTAATATTATTTATTTCATATTATTAATTATTGCTTATCCAAGCTGTTTGAAATATCCAAATGATGCAACGAATAAAATTTGCTTAAGCTTTAAGAAAAAAAGTTAGAAAAGTAATAATAGTGTGATTAATGAGTCAATGTCAGGCACGATGTTCCATGTGAAAGGAAGTAAAGCATATTCCTATCTTTAGAGTTTAGAATATATATCTCAGCTATTACTTGTTCATTGCCTCCATAAATATCCTGGATTTTATAAGATAGATACTATATTAAATATCCTGGGTCTGTGAAAATAAAGGAAGTGAAAAGAAGCCCATGACATGCATATGTAAGATATGAACTATAAATTAGAAATTGCAGATGTAATCAGAGAGAAAAAATAATTTGATTTAATTGTTGTTTTACCAACAATATATTTGTCGGGAAAAAACGATTAAAAAATAAAAGGATCTTAGTTCACAACACTATAATTGAAGTAGTGTACTTAGCAAAACTGATAATTCCCCATTAATATAATCTGATAGAAATCAAGGAATGTATCTGTTACAGTGTATGTACATCAAAAATAATAATCACATCAGCGTATGTAAAAATTAAAGCTTATTGTTTATTCTCTTTTTGTACAAAAGAAATTTGCCGGTTATTGTCAGTGAAGAGGACAAGCAATTGGACTCATAAAATCTGTTGTTCTCCTTTCTGATCCTCTTCTATTGTATCTTCCAAATCTATCCGACCTGCAATAATCAAGGCAAAATAGTCATCATCTTCATACAATTCACAAACTACAGCCATTTGTACACGATTAGATGTGAAGATACCACTATTCCTGATATCATAAATGAGCACTTGGTGATAATGGTATCAAGGGACGAGCATCGTTTAATATATGTTGCATACAGTTCAAGTTTGATACAGTTATTCACAAGGAAACTACGAAATTACATCAAGCTACCCTACATTTGCTTAGGTCGATTACACCAAAAAAATTCTCATTTGGTGTGCGAAGCACACCAAGCTGAGGAACATGATGAAAACGCCGCTGACTAATGTAAAGAAGTTGAATGACACAATCTTCTTATATAATCTATCTGGAAGAAATGAAAACATCAAGATCAACCTAAAAGAAGATATTACAGTGCCCGTCTATGTGTTCCTCATAGAGATATTCCTTAATTAAGTTCTAGCCTCTTGTTTGTTCACAAATCTGAATATTTAGGTCAAAAACCTTTCATGTAGAGTACTTGTTTTTAACAGCATGCTCGTCGTGGTTCGAATCTCATATGTTGTGCAAATAATGAAACATGTACAAGTATGCAAGTATAGTTACCATACCGAATAAGGACACTAATGAGGGAGGCTTTGAGTGTCCATTTGAACTCATATTTATACCTGCACAATTAAGATGTTCGTTTGAATTTAGAGACAGATAAATAACACAAAAGCCGAGTTGCTGAAAAGTTTTGCTTTTATGACAAATAGCATTTAGATAAAATGATGAGACCAATTTAGACCTGAAAGACTGAGCATGAGACATGTAGAAGACAATTCAGATTTGCAGGGAGGGGCGGGGGCAATACTGGCTTTGGGTTCCTAATTTACTAACCACTAAGGCACCATCCTTTAATCGTCACTTGCTTCAGTACTCAGTGAATAGATAATTCTCAGTTAACCGCTGACCATTTGTTTCATAACTTTTATACAGGGGTATATCTTCTTTCATAAAGACCAGCACTATCTTAGTGTTGGACTTTATAAATAATAAATGAATGATCAACTTGCCTTTCAGAAAAGAAAAAAAAAAGGAACAGAAAATTCTATGTTAGCTACTGACCATGCTAGTGAAAGAGAGGAAATAGATTTAGAAGTTCCAGCATGCTACTACAGGAAGTTCCATTTAACAGAAAAGATGCATCATATTCATTTCAACAATATGCTATTCTGAATCATTCTGTCAAAATGCCACGGCCAATTAAGCAACATATGGTCAGTCTATTTTTTGCTCATTCTAGGCTTTTATATGCATCAATATCAATTATCGATATCCCAAATACCATATCATGGAGTTCCCTTTCTTATGAAGGGGTGTTCGTTAGTGTTCCGTGCTTTCCTATGATCTCATTCACCTTCCTCTTAAAAGAGCCCTTTTCCAACAGATCCACAATAATGTCTCACCTCCAGCAAATATATATTCAATTGTTTTTGCCCAAAGTTAGCTAGCAAGAATTCGAAGGGTGGAGAAGAATACTGCACCTACATGTGCTTCTATATACTTGATCTTCTTAGGTACAGTTACAGCTAGGAAAAAATGAACGTGTGTGCAAAGTGTATTTCTTTTTCGTGTCAAAGTAACTTCAGACCTCTTTTGTACAATAGAAAGATGGTGCATATGCAGTGATGAGATGCAGAGACGATGCAGCCAAGAAATTAAAGATATAAAGCAGCAGCACACCTGAAGCTTCAGCTGATTTGAGGATATCTGATTTCTTGAAAGTAAATCCAATAAAATTGGAATCCTTTGATGTCAGCATCTACATGATGGAATCAATCAAAATATATAAAAATCATTTCTCTTTATAAAAAGAACGATATAATAAGGATCATCTGTGTATGGCATTGAGAAATAAATGGGGAACCAAAACTCTGGAAGAGGATATTAATTAAGAAAAATACTTGCTAAAATCGCAAATAGAAGAAAATTCCAAATATTTAAGTGCATCACTGTTGCAATTACACTTGTTTTATATTCTTGCCTGAATGTTTCTTTTCCTAAGATTGGAGGGTGAGGGAGCTGAAGTATGCATTGTCAACAAGTAATCATTACCTTTCGCCAGGGTCCAACTCTTGGTGCTGTTGATGAAGGATCTTCTACCTATAAAGTGAAAAGTTAGTACATTGAAAGAACAAAACAAGCATGGTTTTTAAAATTGAAGTGAAGCATCACTTAAAGAAAAACATGGAACTAATGTGATGAGGAAAATTGAAGAATTACTGTATATGAATGCCAAGAACAAATGGTAGATTGTATTGAAATGAAAATGCATGCTTTGAAAATACGCCATATGTAGCTTGTAGATATTCAATGGTACTGAGAAATGCCTAAAATTGGAAGGACCTAGTTCATAAGTGATGTCAAATTGTAATAATGAAGTTACTAATGAAAGAGAGGTGGAGAACATGTCCATGATTTATGGTAAAGGTAGAGAAAATAGAGACGCTACAAAGGTGAGGATAAACAGTTGGTTTCTAGCAGTACACAACGTCACAAGAGTTAGAGTGATTTTAATAACTACTATTCCAGATGTATCCTACAAAAGTCAAATTAATACAACTACTGATCTATAAAAGTACTCACCTCAGGAAATTTCTCAAAATTTTGAGTATCTAACTCTCCGGTCACAATAGGTTTATAGGCAGCCTCCATTTCATAAAGCATGTCCCAGTTGACTCCTTTGAACCAAGGATGAGCCTGAAACCAGTCACAAGTTTTAGTAGTAAGCAGACACAAACACGGAGCCAGCGTAACCACTAGATCTTTCACACAAAGTACAAAATCTCATCAATGATAGAGGACAACTAATGTATGGATTCCGTTAAGTGAAACAAAACTACTAGAATTAAGGGGCATATTTCCGCAGATAGTTTTCGGTGGGCATTACTTCATTCTTTTAGTAGTGTTATTTACCTTTATTTCTTCCACTCCTCCGGTCCCCAGTCTTGATTCAACATCACATAATAAACGACAGATCAGATCCTTAGCCTCATCTGATACTTTTGGTTCTTCTGGGAATTTAAGGCATGTTCTCCAACTGATTATCTGATACGACGAAAACAAATATGATATACTCCGTCAAAATGAATATACTTTGTGAAATCTAAAAAGATGCAGTAGCACAATTTTGGAAACAAACTTTTCAATTCCAATCTACCCCGATTGCATTGAAAAAGGATTCGTGTGGAATCTTGGTTTACAGAGTTCTGTCTGAATCCAATTTGGAGATCATTCTAGAGGCCCCCGCTGTCTCTTATTTTCATCATAACAACAGATAGAAGAGTTACCTTGCGCGCCGTCATTCTTGGATGCTCTGAACAGAAGGGAGGATACCCAACAACCATCTCAAACAGGATTGCCCCCAATGACCACCAATCACATTCAATTCCATATCCTTTTTTCAACAAAACCTCTGGTGCCATGTAATCAAGAGTTCCAACGGTAGAGTATGCCTACATAAGATATTTCACACATAGTTTAATTGAATTAAAGAATGACTGGATTAAATCAATTTGAAAGGACAACATGAAAGAATGTTAATTTTGCATGCTGACACAATTATAACTTGAAAATCAGGAAAAGTGCAGCACTAGAATGTGAGTATGTAATACCAGGGCACGACGGTTGCGCTTCCACTGCTGTATTTGTTCTTTTGGCATTGGCCATGAAGCTCTATCACCAGCAGAATTCCCTTCAGCCCCTTTAATGGACTCCGCATTTGTAAGGTCTTCATCTTCCAATAATATTGATGAGTATTTATTTTCCAGGGGTTTACATAAGCCAAAATCTGAAAGCTTTAAATGGCCATTTCTATCCAGTATAAGGTTATCAGGTTTTATGTCCCTGAAAGCAGAAAAAATTCTGAATCAGCGGCATGTTGGAGGATGATTGTGGAGTGACCTTTACACTGTATGCACATGCAAAAGAACAGCTAACAACAAAAAACTGTAGCACCAAATTGCAAGATCAAGACATCTAAATCCAATATGATAAATGTTTGCTCGATCACTGATTCCTCTAATAAAACCCCTAAAGAAAATGAAGACAGGACGAAAGGTCTCAAAGGCAACTTAAGGGAAACTAAACAACTCGCAACAATCAGAGTACAGGCAAATAACCAAATATGATACTCGGACTAAGGGTCAAGTTGGTAATTCTTTTACATCTCCCCCTCCCGGAGCCCAGGTATCATACACGCCCCCAAAATAAAGAGCCTTGAATACTAGAAGAAAAGCACCTAGAATAACAAGATTAAGTGAATACCTAAAATTGTGGTCATTTTATTTCGATCTTTCCAGACATAACGCAAATAATTACATTTGTTAATCTGGAGACTGAAAGTGAGTCATTCTTCGACTAATGAAAAAAATTGTACCACACTAAGAATTACTCCTAACCCCTTGAGATAAAGAACGAGAGTAGCGGAAGAGGAAATGTAAGGCTGTTCTAACTGCAGGTGCTACTTCCTAGCTGGGGGATCTGAACAAACCTTAAAATGTCACTTTAACGTAAGTGTCATAGTAGGAGAAATGCTTTTGAAGATTAGACATTTCCACTTGATGATATTTGGTAAAAGAGAAATTTTAGATCAACAGTAGAATGGTGCTTTTCTGAAAATAGTAATAAACACATTATCATAATATTTGACCTACAAAAAGTACCTATGTATTACTGGCACTCCTATAGGATATAGCAATACAATCACGTAACATGAAAGATTTAACAAAATATTTAATGCATTGGTCAAATACCTATGTACATAATTGTGCTGATGAATAGACTGAATAGCCAAAATACTCTCAGCAATGTAGAACCGCGCGACATCTTCAGAAAGAACATCTTCTCTCATAAGTAAGGTCATAATGTCACCGCCAGGTAAATATTCCATTATGAGGTACAAGAAATCTGAGTCTTGGAAAGAATAGAAGAGCTTCACTATGCACCGACTATCAACTTCCACAAGCAAGTTCCTCTCAGATCTGACATGCTCAACCTAAAAGTGCAGTATAACTTTCATAAATAAAAAAATGGATATAGTAATTTACACATAGAATTTAACCATGGAACTCACAAATTGCATTTTGGACCAATTAAGTGGCAACTGACAATTGCTGATGTGCACAAGAGAAAAAAAAAGTCTCTAACTTGTTACCTGTCCACGGCTAAGCATGTCGGACTTCTTCAATTTCTTCATGGCAAAAATTTCTCCAGTACTTTTGAATCTACACAACCTAACCTGCATTACACAAACCAGATAATTTAAGAAATCACTCTACTAAATCTGCTCCATCAATGTCCAATTCGAACATCGACTGTGTCATGTATCTGGCGATCACAAGGCAAGAGCACTCTAATTGAAAATAGAACTTTTTAAAAATGTAAAGCGCACATATGACCCAAGCATGGTTCTTCTTTGTTTGACATTAAGCTTAAAGGAAAAGACCGACTTCCACCCCTTCACAAACTTTACAATGTAAGGGAGAAACATATAAAGCTTATAATAAACCAGAGACCATTGCTGAAAAGCGACATCCATGTGCTAAAATAAGTAGTTGATGCAGTATAAATATTAGATTAAAAAAAATAGGTTCTCATAGCAAATATTTCCCAATTGGTAGCATCAAGAAACATTGGAAGATAAGCACTATGAGCAGGACTAACACTTCTCTGCTACATTATCAAAGTATAAGCCTTGAAAAAACATACTACCAAGAAATGTTTGATGCAGATTTTACAGAGGGTAACTCCATGATTCTCATTTTACCAGAAAAAATGATCTATTTTAATCCATTAAAAATCAGGCAAAAGCATTCTTTTGCATTCAAAAACGATACAACCTTAAAAGTTGAATATTCAGTATCAAGATGTACAACTAATACATAGAATCATCTTATAAAATCACGGCTCCAAAAACATAAAACTGCCAAGTCAGCTTTTTAAAGGTAATTTGGTGAGAAAACTTACAAAAATACAAACTTTAGCCTCAATAATCATTTATAGAAAAACCAATGCATACTCTAAGTAACTCTAATCAAACAAGATCAGAATTAAGCCACTTTTAAAGTAAATCCAAGAATTGGGAGTTGTAAAAAAGAAAATGTTACCTCACCAAAGGCACCTTTACCAATGACAGTCAACTGTTCAAAATCATCAATCCCAACTTTATGCCTTTGCAATCTCATAAACTCAGTCTCCCTCTTCTCCAAATTCCTTAACATCTTCTCTTGCTCCTCACTCGGTATCTGCGCTTCTTGTGCCCTCCTCTGCAGTGTCCATCGCCTGAAAATAAAAAATTAAAAAAAGGGTCAAACATAAGCAACAAAAAGACACATTTTGTAAACTGTGGCATGTAAAATTGTTAAAAAAAGAACCTTTCTTTGCGATCTTGCAAGCCTTGAAGATAATTCTTGTAATGATTTTCAATGAATTGCTTAGCAGCAGCAGCTTTCTGACGTGTAACAGGTGAAGAAACAGTGAATTCAGGCTCCAAATTATTGAAAACTCGATCAGGCTTATTCATTGGTAAAGCTCCCATATTTACAGTACCGTCAGCAGCAGTAGTAGTACCCTCCATTGAACAAAAAAAATTCAAGATTACCCCAGATCCAAAATAGAAGGGAAAAAGGGATTAGACCCAAGAAAAAAGAAAGCCAAATGATTGGTGGGTTTCTTGTATAAGTTTCATAGTAGTAGTAGAACAAGAATGGTGTCAGACAGTTATAGAAAGTTGGGTTTTGGGTGGGGTTGGGGGGTTGGGGTGGGGGTAAAGAAAGGGAAGATGTAATGTAATGGAAAGCTGTCAGTGTCAACAGGTGATGTTTGTATAGGAGTTGCTAAAAGAGTTGTGTTTTGTGAAAATCCCAATGAGAGATCAGAGAGAAATGAGTTGTTGTTTTTTGACAGATTGGTGGGCTATGAACTGGCGATATAAGGAAGGAAAGAAAGAAAAAGGAGGGGAGGGTGGGTTATGAGCAGAGGCTTAGCTGTTAATTAGATACTTAGATGAGATTTGTTGGGAATGGAAGAGTGATAGCGACGGCATTGAGAAAAGTTCTTGAGTACAGTAGTGTTACAACCTCGGATGAAGGAGTCTTTCTTTCGTTCCGCTTCAACAAATGTGTCACGTTGATTCAAGAATTGGGATTGTCAACGAGGTTGTAAGCATGAGGAGTCCGGAACCAAAATGTGGCTTTTTTGGACTCTGTAAATCAAAATAGGTCTAAAAAAAAAAAAGTACGAAAATATATATATATAATGTCAAACTATGTGGCGTTATACATTAACGGTAACTGTGTTGTTAATGTATAGCGTCACATACTGTGGCGTTATACATAAAAATCTGACATTTGTATAGCGCCGGGCACTACCACCAATAATACGCCTTCAATAATTCAAAAAGCGTATAGTGCCCACTGCTTTGGCGCTATACGTTAAAAAAAAAATTCTCCGGCCAGCCATTTCTTATATAAATAGGTTAGAATTGCATTGAAATTCATTTCAAAAAAAAATTTAACTCTTGATCAAATGTTTATTGTTGTTAAATTCACAAGCATTTTTTCATTATGTCTGAAGAGCGTAGAATAAGAGTTTCATTATATTGGGGGGTGAGGTTGTGATGGAGAATAACTCGGTGGGCTACAATTTACCTGCTCAGTGTCATGTTAAATTACCACTTACAATGGAGTACGATAAACTGATATCGTTGTTATGCAAAAAAATGGGTGTGAGGAAACGTTCAGTGTTACTTAAAGTAACCGGACGATATCCGTATTCCGTCACTCCACAAGAGGTTGCTTATTACTCGGAGTTTAACATCGACGATGATGAAACTTTGAGTGATTTTCTGAAGACTTCGGATGGATGCCGGGAATTTCTTTTAATCACAATGTTGGAGATGTACGTGAAGGTTGAAGACGTTCTAAAAAATGAGATTGTGTGTAGTAGAGATACCCCCCAGTCATCGGGTGGTTATTCTGGAGTAGTTTTTGCCGGACAGGTTCCGGATGAAAGACTTTTCCTTGATTTAAACTAATCACCGTCGAGGAATGAGGAGGGAGAAAATAATTTATATCCTGCTTTCCAACATTCACAAGACGAGTGGTAAATTTATGTTGTGATTTCTGTTAATTATGCATATTTTTAGTGTATTGAATTTGTATTAACGCTCATATATTGAATAGGAGGTACCGGCCGGATATGAATTTTACAAGTGGCCCATCCGTACTCACTCAATTGCCCGAAAATGACGTATTACATCGGGATTTAGCTGATGCACAAAGTGAGGAACAGAATAGTGATTACGACAACAATGCCGATGAATCCGGAGACGGGACACCCTTTCCTCGTGAGGATGGTGATGATAAGGATGAGGGGGAAGGACCAGATTTGAAGAGACCCCCCACCCCCTAGACGAAGAGTATACGAGTCTGAAGTGCCATTTCATTCAAGGGAGATTCCTTACATTTTGATAAGTTGCCAAGCGTGCGGGATGTGGAAGCTCTCACAAGGGATTTTGATGAAATCCGGGCAGCAATGTGGGATGAGTCTAGACCAACGGTGCTTGCAAAGGGGATGCTTTTCCCCGATAAAGCGCGCGTAAACAGGGCTTGTAAAATGAACAACGTAAAAGAGTGTCGTGAGATGCAGGTATGAGAGTCAAGTCTGAATGTATACAAGGTTGTTTGCCGCAGGTGGTTTTGGCCATGTCTTTGGATGTTGCGTGCGTCCAAGAAGAAGACAGGTATGTGGAAAGTGGGTAACTACATTCCCATCCACACATGTGAAACGGACACATTCAATGGTAATCACTTCAACTTGGATATTGACTTGATTTCTCTTGTACTTATTCCGCACATCGAAGCGTCCATAAGGTATAAAATCAAAGAGTGCATTACAACAGTCCACCAGGAATATGGTCATACCATTACAAAAAGAAAGGCATTGCTCAGGCGCAAACGAGCATTTGAAATTGTCTACGGTAACTGGGATAAGTCATTTGCAGGTCTACCAAAGTACATGGCCGTATTGCAGCACTTTAATCCGGGACGGTTGTTGAATGGAAGCTTGAGCGGAGTCTGGGAACACCAGAATACATATTCAATTACGTGTTCTGGGCGTTTAAGCCAGCAATTGATGGTTTTTTGCATTGTCGGCCCGTAATATCCATAGACAAAACTCATGTCTATGGAAAGTACGATATCAAGCTTTTGATAGCAGTGGCTGTGGATACTAATGGCCAGATATTTCCTCTAGATTTTGTTGTTTGTGCGAATGAAAGCACAGAGTCATGGACGCTGTTTTTGAACCACCTAAAAGAGCACGTTGTGAAATAGCGTTCAGGTATTTGTCTAATATCTGATCGTCATGGTGGTATGTTAAGTTTTGTGGATAACTTGCCTGCATGGCAAGAGCCTTATGCATACCACCATTATTGTGTGAGGCACTTTAAGGCCAATTTCCATAAGGCATATCCTAAGAAGGATCTACATGATTTGATGTGGATGGCAGCAACGGACCACCAACAACACAAATTCCGGAGGCATATGGAATCTATTAGGCAAGAAGACGAGGCAGCCTATTGTTGGCTAATGCGACATAACCATGAAAAGTGGACTTTGCATGCGGATGGTGGCAAACAATGGGGAGTTCTTACTACAAACGTGTCAGAGTCCTTCAACGGGTTATTGAAGTCGGCAAGAAGATTGCCCGTCACAGCCATGGTGCGAATGTCGTTCAAGCAGATGGCGAAGAGTTTTGTTGAACGGTCTGCAACTGCAATGGAATTGACGGAAAGGGGTGATGAATTTATGCCAGTGCCGATGCAGAGATTTGAGAAATACAGACGGCGAGCACATTGACATTCATTTTTGCAGTATGATAAAGAAAGAAATATTTTTGAAGTTCACACCGCTATCCATCAAAATCGGGGGAATAATGTACATACTGTAAATAAATCATCAAGGTTATGCTCTTGTGGGAAATGGTCTATCTACCACATTCCTTGCTCACATTCCATCAAGTGTTTTGAACGTATTAGTTTTGGGGAGACCAACTATGTTGATCAACAATATAGTGTTGCCAAGTACCTAAACACTTATAGTGGTCAGTTGCAGCCAGTGGGTGCTGAGCATTATTGGCCTCCAGAACCATTTAAAATGGTGTGTAACAAGTCCTATTTGCGTAAAATACAGGTGCAGAAGAGAACGCGCATACGGAACCAAATGGATGTTAGTGATACCGTTTATGCGCGCAAATGTGGTATATACTCGCAAACAGGACACAATCGACGTAAATGTCCTTCAGCTGGTTTGGGGGGCAAAACTAATTGTGGTGGGTGTTCTTATAGTGTACCTAACTACCCATGAGTTGATGTTGTAATAATTTCATGTCTATGTATATGTTGCAAGATTTATGAAATAAAATTATGCTTGTTAATTATGATTTGTATTTTCCCATATTACCGATTTAAATGATAATTTAATAAAATTATATGTATATTTATCCCGGTTAAATATTATTGTCAATGTAAATAAAAATATTATTTACACCAAATACAAAAAAAAGTCAAAGAAGGCCGAATCAATATGTGTGTTGTCTTGTCTAACTGAAAAGGTTGACCAACTGACATAAAGTTGGTCAACCTCATGAAATTTTAGCGCAGCTTGACACTACGTTATGTGTGTGTTGTCTTGTCTAACTGAAAAAGCTGACCAGCTGACATAAAGTCGTCCTGTCAACATCATGAAATTTAAGATACAAAATATGGCGTCGTTGGATAGTACGTTATGTATTTAGCGCGACTTACCATTACGTTATGTGTGTGTTGTCTTGTCGATAGGGATCGAGGAAGGGGAAAAACCGAAGATTTCACATGGTACTTTTATCAATCTGATTTATTTCGTACCTTTAACTGAAAAAGCTGACCAGCTGACATAAAGTTGCCTTGTTAACATCATGAAATTTAAGACGCAAAATATAGCGTCGTTGGATAGTACGTTATGTATTTAGCACGACTGACCACTACGTTATGTGTGTGTTGTATCGGGTATAAATAACGAGCCCATTCCAGTTAATTTGTGTGCTCAAAATTTACTAAAAACAAATATTTCATTTAAAGGTAAGGTTTTTTTTTACTAAAAGCAAATATTTGACAAAATGGCTCAACCTCTTCGTGTACCAAAATGCAAGTGTGGAAAAGCATGCTTGATGCAGTTTTGTTGGGACGGTGGTGAATGTGGACGTCGCTACTGGCATTGTTTGAATAAGTTTTACAAGGATCCCAACGAACCTATGTGTGATTTTGAGAAATGGGTTGACTCCCCATGTTATCAGCAATGCTACAGAGAACAACTGCATTATCTTAATAATTTGCGTACAAGACAAGAGGAACGTGAAAGAGAAGACAATAGAATTATTGCAGACTTGAGGGCTAAACTGAAGGAGGTAGGACGAGAAAAATGGAAAGCAGAATGGACTTGTGAAGCCGAAAAGGAACAGAAAAAAAAATAAACGGGAACTTTCGGAGGTGAAGGCGAAACTTAAAGAGGTTGAAGAAGAAAAAGAACAGCTGGAAGAACGATTTAAGTGGTTGGAGCGGAGAATAAATGGCAACCGGGGCTAAACACTTGCATGTATTTGTTTAGTGTATTTTTCATATTTTATGTATTTTTATTATGTTAGCAGCCTATGTTTGTGTTTGTGTTTGTGCTTGTGCTGTAGTGTTGTTTTCCTTATTTGTTGTACTAAATTTTATTTTAATTAAAGTGGAAGTTAAGTTTTAGTGCTTGTGTTGTTATATGAAACTATCAAACGAAATGAGAACTAAAAAAATTAATGGCCATATTCGATTAAATATTGTTGTTAATGTATACAAAAATATTGTTTACGCCAAATACAAAAAAGAGTGAAAGAAGGCCGAATCAATGTGTCCCGCAACAGGTGTGTCTCAATGTAGCCACTGGTCTGAGGCACATTATTCCCGCCGGCCGAGGTACGCTATCGGGATCATCATCATCAAATCGTCTCCTTATAGCCGGATACAGCGCATGATGACTTGTATCGGCGGTGTTGTCAGGTCCAATAGAAGGCTACATAATAATAGAAAACTTAGTATAGAAAACTACATAACAATTCATAACAATTTATATTGTCTTACCATCATCATCGTGTCTGGATCCTGAATGTAGTCATCTGTCGCAGCATCGCATGAAGACTTCAAAAGGAAATTAATAAGGTTAAAGGAAACAAATAAGTTACAGTAAAAAAAATTCAAATTCAATACTAATAAACTCATACATGCACATGTGATGTGGAGCCATAACTCAGTCGGCGCCCACTATACAAATCTCGGGTCGGTCGTTCCTCGTCAGTGGTAGACGGGCCTGGGAAGTATCTAGCCCAATCCTCTCCTTGAATATCCGATCCCTTGATCAATAATTGACCCGATGGGGTCATCTGCGAGGGCACTTGAGTGCGATAAATTCCATGGCTGTAAGACGGCATGTCCGTCTCATCCATGCCACTTGCCATATCATCATCAACATCATCCGCAGGAGACTCAACGACCCCTAGCTAGGGACCACCTCCTCTCCTCCCACGACCACATCGTCCGGCACCACCAGCTCGTCGGGCACCACGAGGTCGTGGGATACCACGACCTCGCTGGTACTGTGTTGGGTCTATATAATCAGCCTCGTGTACCAAACGCTGATCCGATCGGTCTCGTTGCAGTGTCTGGGTAGCCATATCCATGAATCGCCGACAATACTGCTGCATGGCCACAGGATCGTGGACATAACTCTCCATCTGCTGCCCCATATGATAGATGGTATGCAATCCAATCGCCTGCACAAAGTAAAAAATATAAACAACATATTTGGCACAAAATTACAGGTATATAATTAATAATAACACAAAACATACCAGGGCCTCGTGTCTCCCGGCGTATGGGACGTAGAGACCGTGTGGAAGATGAACTGGGTTCCCGACAATAAGTTGGGTAACAGTGCGGTACCATGCCATATAATTCTGAATAGGAAAGAACTGGGGAGGTGGGATCAAGTCAGCTCGCCTGTCCCAAATACCCAACTGCTCGTCAAGCCATGCCATAAATGTGTCGTCCACCCTGGACCGATCATCCCTCTCAAAGTGTCTGGCATGCCATGCAGGCGGACTCGGTATAGGCTGCGGCAGGCCAAACTGACGACATACCCGCTCGGAGGCATGATGCTTAGCAATATCGAGGCATACGAGCGGG
The DNA here is from genome assembly GCA_005239525.1 of Nicotiana knightiana. Taxonomy (NCBI): domain Eukaryota; kingdom Viridiplantae; phylum Streptophyta; class Magnoliopsida; order Solanales; family Solanaceae; genus Nicotiana; species Nicotiana knightiana. The sequence goes on from ML425247.1 coordinate 17,630, forward strand.
ACAGAAGACCTCCAAATCTGTCGGTTGAACCTGCAATACGCTGGCAGGGTATCTATCACATCATCTCTGTACGGCGTCCAGATGAACTATCAAATAAGAACACAAACCTTTAGTAGGCGCATAACTACGTTAATCTATATCAGGTAAGTTTATTTAGATATTCACCTGTGCGTCGTCCAACAAACTCAAAACATCCCTGCAGAGGGGGAGATTATGATAGGCATCATAATCTCGTGCAAGAGTATGACGCATAACCCACCTCCAGGCTAGAGGAAGCTCCGGAATTTCTACATTAGCCAGTAGCTGTGGTAGAGGTGGCTGAAACTGCAGAAATCGCTCCCAGGCCCAAACCTAACATAGAAAGTTGACGTAAAGTATAAGAATAACTATAACTAGGTAGAATTGCAACTAATGGACATATTATTTGAATATGTTGTCACCTGTAGAAGCGGAATAAAGCCACAAACGTCTCTCGGTGTGCCGATGGAAGCCCGACATATATGCATGTACAGGAATGAGAGGACAACACCACCCCATCTGTACATGGATGTAGTCTCGAACGAATCAATATGGTGCAGAAAATGGAGGCTCACTAGGTTCCCTGAAGTGTTCGCGAATAACCCCCCCAAGTATAACGAGCAACAACAACCTCGTATATTGTATCTCATCCACCTCCTCTGACTCGTCGGTGATAGTATGGTGGATCTCCTCCAAGTGCGCTATAATGGAGGTCAACTGCAGACGGTTGGACCCAGACCCTACCGCCTGGTCCACAGGCCTGAAACCAGTGAGCCTCTCCAGATAATCCCAATAAGCCTGCCGCTGATATATCTCATGTTATAAGGCATCAAAACTGGCAAGCCATCAGCTGACAGGCCATATAGAATCTCGGCGTCCTGCAGGGTGATGGTGGCCTCGCCGATGGGCAGGTGGAAAGTGTGCGTCTCCGGTCGCCACCGCTCAATCAACACCGTGATCAAAGCCCAGTCGAGCTGTATCCGGCCAATCCTAATAATCTTATAAAATCCTAGATCCTCCAGGTAATGGCCTACGCGGGGATGTAGAGCTCTATCATTCAAAAACTCCCACATATACTCCACTCTCCTGGCCCGGAAAGTCTGCATAAGCAATTGTCCGTCCCATATATACTCGGATCTATGCTTGGGCTGTAGGGCTAATAGATCCAACGTCCGAGGGCCGGGAGGTATCATCGGGTCCATGTCGTCAACTGTAAATTAAAATAATATTATTTTTATTTTATTCTGTATATTAAATATTAATTTTTTGAGCTACACAATTTTTAGAGTTCTACAAAATTTAAACCTATGGGTTCCAGGCTCGTTATTTGAGTCCCAGTAGCACCAAACTATCAATAATAATTGTGTGTTTGTTTTATAATTTAAATTCATATTTTATAAATAATTTATTATACAAATTATATATATATATATATATATATATATATTTGGGTTCTAGGCTCGATATTTTGAGGCTCAGTGGCACCAAATTAACATTAGTAATTATGTGTGTCAAATTCAATATTTTTATAATTTTGTGTGATTGTTTT
>ML425247.1:19546-59660 GCA_005239525.1 Nicotiana knightiana
AAGGCTCTTAATTTTACTACGCTACAAGGGTCTACATTTTACTACGCTAAAAAGGTCTAGATTTTACTACGCTAAAAAATAATCTAAACTAAACATGAACAACAAATAAATTTAGTTACTATAAAAATACAAAACGACATGAAACACATGTATATAAAAATAATTATTAAGTCCGGATAAATTTAACATACTAGTTTCGCAAAAAAAAAACAAAAAACGAAATAGATCACATACAAATAAAAAAATATGCATTATTATTAAAGTTTCAACATAAAATAAAACGAAATACCTCGATTTAGAGCTTTCGGAAAGCAAATAAATTAAAATTTTGACTCTGAAAATGTGAAGCGATAACAATACGATGCTCTACTCGAAAGTGGGACCAAAGTTCTTCAACTTTTATGTGATGGGGGACCCAAAAAATAATTTTTTTTTAGAAAAAATGGGGCAGAAACTCGGGGGGGAGGGGGGGGAGGACCAAAGAAACACGAAGGGATTAAAAAAATGAGGGAAGAAGGGAGGAGGAGGGTCGTCTTGAAGAAGACGACCCCGTTTTTCAAAAAAAGGGGTATAACGCCAAGGCACCCGGCGCTATACCTGGGGGACCAAAGAAACACAAAGGGATTAAAAAAATGGGGGAAGAAGAGAGGAGGAGGGTCGTCTTGAAGAAGACACCCCGTTTTTCAAAAAAAGGGGTATAACGCCAAGGCACCCGACGCTATACCTGGATATTGTCAGCTTTTTATGTATAACGCCACAATATGTGGCGCTATACATTAACGACACAGTTACCGTTAATGTATAGCGCCACATACTGTGGCGTTATATATAGTTTCGTCCTCTTTTTTATTTTAGACCTATTTTGGTCTACAGAGTCCAAAAGAACCACATTTTGGTTCCGGACTCGTAGTATGAGTGTATGACCGATACAATCATGAATTCGAGTTTAGAGAATGAAAAGAAAAATTGATAGAAATGTTTTTTAGAATCCTTACATGATACTAAATTAGTCGGGACTTTAAAGCGGATACCTAACACCAAGTACAACAATAATAATAATAAATTTAGTATAATTTTATAAGTGGAAGTTGGGGAGATTATTGTGTACACAGACCTTATCCCCACCTTTAATAAGGACTTAACACTGGGTGAAAAATCAAAAATAGATAAAATAATTAATTATAATGTTGTTATCTCATATTGATCTTGATATAAAATAATAAATGAATTGATGTACAAGTTCTATAGAGCGGTGGTTAGACCGGTCATGTTGTATGGTGTTGAGTGTTGGCCAGTCAAGAATTCACATATCCAGAAGATGAAAGTAGCAGAAATGAGGATGTTAAGATGGATGTGTGAGCACGCTAGGATGGATAAGATTAGGAATGAAGATATTCAGGAGATGGTGGACGTGGCTCCGGTGGACGACAAGATGCGGGAAGCGCGACTCAGATGGTTCGGACACGTGCAAAGGAAAAACCCAGATGCCCCGGTTAGGAGGTGTGAGCGGTTGGCTTTGGCAGGTACGGGAAGAGGTAGAGGGCAGCCTAAGAAGTATTGGGGCAAGGTGATCAGACAGGACATGACGCGGATCCAGATTTCTGAGGACATGACTCTTGATAGGAAGGTGTGAAGGTCGAGCATTAGGGTTGTAGGTTAAAGGGTAGTCGAGTGGTTTTTCTCTTTGTACAGGTTTCCCTCTTTGTACCGACGAGTATGATAGTATTTTGTCTAGTACTGCTAGTGATTTATGTTGTGTTTCACAATTTTGCATAATATTTTGTTACTGCTTTTCCATTTATTTGCTGTCTCTCACGTTGTTGATATTATTTTTCGGGTTTTATTGTCACAGATTTATTGTCTATGAGCCGAGGGTCTCCCGGAAATAGCCTCAGAGGGGTAGAGGTAAGGTCTGCGTACACTCTACCTTCCTCAGACCTCACTAGTGGAATTTTACTGGGTTGTTGTTATAATTGATATACAAGTTATACCGAAATTAGATATATTGAAAATGAAATTAGTAACCAAGCAATGGGTAAAAATATGCAAATTTTTATATCATGATTATTGTACGTAGCTAATAAAGCAAACTAAACGTGTTAAGGTTGAGATAGACTCAAGGGGTTAGATCTTGAAACCATTCCTTTTGTGGTAATTAGCTCTTACTCCGTATATGTATATATATGTATCATAAGAAACCTATTTTCGCTTACAATGTTTCCACCAAATTACTAGATACTTTTAATGTTTGATTTAATATTGTAAACACCATGTCCAAAATCCGAATAGGCAATTTATCATATCATACATATATACAATCCGAATAAATATATTCCTCGGCATACGATTTTTTTCCCTTTGGGACGTGAATTAGGTGATGTATTCTCATATTTACATATTTTCTGTTATATCCAGCTTCCGTGTTTCAACTTTGCACCTCTATTATGTCTGTAACGTACCTGGCTTGTATTGCCAGCTTGTATTTCTTCAGTTTTAACTGTAGATTATTGATGCTTTAAAAATTAAAATTATAAAGTAATGAATAGAATTATTATTTGCTTGAGAAATGCTAGACATAAAGATCACAAATATATCAACATTAAATGAATATCTACAGACCATTCATTTTGACGTTTAAAAATACAATTGGAGGGTGTCAATTGTATAGTAATTGCAAAAACAACTTGGATTTGTATATTGGAACTTTTGTCGTGCCAGTTCTTCACCTGACGATATACAACTCGGGATTGAATGTTCAGGCTTTACAAAATGAAAATAAAAACTTTGTTACACATCAAGTCACTAATTAGGGGTGACAAACAAGCAGATCAGGTCCAAAACGAGGGGGTCAAAAATGGATAGGATAAAAACGAATAAAATATCCGATCGATCCATATTTAATACGGATAAAAAATTGATTAACTTACCGATAATATGAATATTCATATTATTGATGACTTCTTAAATATGATCACTTTTGGAAGAACTCATAGTCTCCCAAACTTGAGGAACCCTTAATTTGTGTGTTTGCAAATATAAAAGTTAAACCTATTGGTTATCCATTAGTTAAGTGGATAACGTGAATCTTAATCATATTTAACTCATTTTTAAAAGGTTTATTATCTAATTCGGCTATTTTTTAGTGGATAATATGGATGGATTACTATTTTTATTATTAATTTTGCCACCACTATCACTAATATAAATATTTTTCCATTTTGTTGTTCTAATCAAGTGGTATTTCTATGAACGTTCTTTCTTTTTTCCAAGTGTCACCGGGGGTGGATGTAGTGTATACTTGATGGGCTCGATTGAACCCATAACTTCCGACACAAAATAAAAATTTATATGTAAAAGTTCATTAAAATTGTAAAAATAGCAGATATGAACCCATAATTTTAAAAATATAATAAGCTCAACGCTAAAATTATTAAAAATTATACCCATTAAATTTAAATCCTGCGTCCGCCTCAAAGCGTCACCATTTATACAACAAAATATCTTCTAACTTCCTAAGCACTATATAAATGTAGGGAATTGATGTGTACAACTCATCAAAGAAAAGGTGTCACTTTTACCACTTTCGTTACTCATCACGGGATCACTTAATATTAGTGGAGGATTAAAAGTAAAAGGAAAATATTTAAGTGGTAGTTTGACTTTGGAAAAGGAAATTTCTAAAAAAAGAATGTTAATAATGTGAGTAATGATAAAGAATTATGAAGTTGAAGCATACCACCACCGCCAATAAAATTCGGACAATATGCACTTCACGTGGACAAAAAATCTAAATTCAAAGTGTTTTGTTGGATTATCACATGAATTTGTTAAGCAATAAGACAATAAAAAGGAGATATGTCACGAAACACTTATATGGATTATCCTTTCTCTATAAAGAATATTTATTTATTTATTATTCCATGGAATTCACTATTTTTAGAAATTATTCCTTTTTTGAATTTTCCGAACTAAAAGTTTAGTATGTCCCTTGTACGTCATACAGATATGAGACACAACAATATGAGCTGCAATCTTACTATAAATGGAAGAAAATGTGAACATGCGTGTCACACTTACACGAAATCGAGAAATAACAAAATAACAAATTACACGAAAGGTCAAAGTTAAAGTGAATTATTAATTTTATGATATATTATTTAAACATCCGAATTTTCCTTATCGTCTTATTAAATAAATTTATATCGTTTTGTTCACAAAGCAGAATTTTAGAAATTAGAATGATTTTGCACGAAAAATGTTTCCTTGTTACCCTAGACTACACTTTATGCAACAAAGAAGACAAATCGAGCTTTATAGAAATTTAACCTAAATATGTAATAGGTAGCGCTACAAAATGTTGAGTTTAATATTAATTGTAAAAAATATTAAGACACTACCGTGTATATCTCTTGCATTTGTCAAATTGAGAAAGATACGCATCTGAAACCACATATTGCGTATTCTTGTTGACAAATGTTTGGGGTAACGGACCAGATCTTACATAAATAATCGGTTATATTTATTGTTTATTTTTTTTAATTATATATATAAATTATATATAATTATACACATAATATATATATATATATATATATATATATATATATTTTTACTGACCTTTTCTAATTTAAATGATTAGGCAGATGGCTATTTAGGTTAATTCATCTATACATAATATAAACTTAAAAAGAGATTTGGTTGAAGCATTCATGGGCACTGCAATCTCACGTGTGATTATATTGTTATAACGGTGGCCAGCACGTCCACGTGTGAACTCGTAGAAATCATGACCTCTAGGCCACGAGGTTTGGGCCATTGGAATAATGAAGAGAAATTTTCACAAATTATTATTGTTTAATAGTTATTAGTTAACTGTAGCTATCATTTACTATATTACTTTTTATAATTATGTTTTTAGATTTTTTAAAATATATTTGATGTATTTAAGTTAGTGTATTCATGAATATAATAGCATTTCTAGGCATGAAATAGAGGATTACAGCTAGACAGATTTTTGTATTCGAGTGTATTTGACTGTACTCACGCATGAAACAGGGGATTACAGCTGGACAAATTATTGTATTCGACTGTATTCACAGTGTGAAATAGGGGATTACAACTGTTTTTAAACAGATAGTGAATCAATTAACATAATAGACTTCTAATATAACTCAACAAACTCAATTATAACACACAAATTTTATATTTCCAGTTATAAAAAAGATTCTCAAACGAAAAATACCCCAAAAATATAACAATCTTCAGAAAAATTATATAATACATCTGAATACATAAATTATGTTAATTTAAAAAACCTATAAATACATTCATGGAATATAGAGAAATAGTGAATACAATGAAATACATAGAATACGACAGGATACATTGAAATACAATGAAAAAAAAGGTAACAGACTCTTCAAGTTGCTCAGCCCAAACTCCGTCGTCTTTGTTCAAGAATAACCCTAATGTCATTTCGTCGATAGCAGATTTCGAACCTAGCTATACGAAATTTTCATTGTCACCCCCAATTTATTCTTTATCTTTTGATCCAAATGTTTAAAGGCCATTGCTGGACATATTGGCACATATTGTGTTTTTGAAATTGCAGTATCTTACGCTTCAATCCTTTGAATTTGGTGCGCTGTGTGCCGATGGACACGTTTATTTTTCCGGTGAGTTTTAGAGGCATCACCCCCGTCGCCGCTGGAGGTAAAACCGCCTCCGGTGCCACGGTATTCCATTAAGGATCTTTACTGGGAGAAATCAATAAAACCTTGGATAAACCAATCATGGTTGTATTCATGGAGAAAGACTGACGTTGAGAGAGAGAGGGTGGAGAAAAATATGAAAGAATGAGAGAGAAAAATAAATCAAAGCGTATTTTATGGCTTAAGGGTAGGAAGTGACCATAAATAGATATTTGGCTATAAAAATCAAAAGGTAGCTATTGAATATAATTTTTTAAAATGATATTTATTTAAAATAATTAAAGTATCAACCTTTGCTATAGGAGGTAAAAATTCCAATAATGAAACAAGATTCTCTTATTTTTCGTTCCTATACAATATTTAAAATTTATTTACCAAATTATTCTAATTTTAAAAATAAAGATGATTTTCTCTCCTCTTTCTCCTCTACTCTCCAGATCGAACTTATATTTAGAAATTTCTATTTGATAATTGTTTCGTGATACATTCGTCAAAACCATGAGATACGGCTGAAGTTGGCATCTCCTTTTTTTTTGTCAAAGAGCAGAAATTTAAATTGCGAATAATACAAGTAATAAGTCTCAGATTTGAACCTCAACACCTCTATATCCGATGATCTCGACCCAAGTAGTCAACTGACCCTTGGACAGCCACATGATTTCCAACTTGAACGTGAACAACAGATATCTGGAATACCTGGTGAGGATTTTCGATGCAATAAGCTGAGCCACAAATTTAGCAGATTTGTAAAGAGTCCTTCCATCACCTCTTTCAGTACTATTTTGTATATATCAGAGTAACTTAGAGTACCTGATATGCAGTCAGATTTACAGCAGCTCGAAGATCCAAGCATCGACATCCACCAGGAACTTCTGACCTAACTCCCTTTCTTCTTGCTTCACTCCACCCAAATCATTCGGTTCCCACTAATATTCAAGTTTATTCGTTCAAACAAATTTGATTCAGTGTACATGTGCGATTTGGAATTCATTCTTTACTTTTCTTTCCTTAATAAATCAACTGAGAAATGAACAATATATGGTATATCAGCATACAAATTATAAATAAATTTCGTACAAATTTAATGCAAATTTGAATATCTAAAACAACATACATAATAAAAAGAATTTTCATACAACTAATTATATATTATACAACTTATCTACAACTTTCATCATTATTTCCACCCAGTTAAATACAAATACAATATCATACAACTTAAATACAATTTTTATACAAATTTATACAATACTTTAACTTTTGTATAGATTGTATCCGATTTGTATATATTTTGTATGTGGTGTGTGCTTCTTCCTCTCTAAAATTCCAATCAAAACTTACTCTCTTAATACAATTTTGATACATATCAAGAACTTTATGTAAAAATATAGTATTGATAACTTAAATACAAATTTATATAAGTTCATACATTATACAACTATTTTTAACTTTCATACAACAGTCAAATAAAAAAAAAATATATAACTACAGCAGAAAATAATTTACATACAACTATACTACAACTTTACTATAATTTCGTAAGTATATTGTATGTCATGTGTTCTTCTTCGAGTTTCAATCTGAAATTCAGCCAAAATCAAGTCTAATCTTCACCAAAACACCCTAAAAATTGATATATAAACTCCAAATAATATTCCCAATTGCTTGCAACAACACCCAATCCAAACAAATAATGGTTTTTGAAAATCCAAATTCGATTTCAAAGTTTCAAAGCTTTTTAATGGTTGTTAATGGTGGAGAGTCAAACACCTTCAAAATTTATTGATTGGTAATTTCAATTTGAACACTAATTGTGCAACATGAAAGAAAATTGCAAGTTAAAACGATTAAAATCTATTGATGAATTCCATTAAAATTCTATACAATAAGAAAGCATAGAAAAACAGAAAACATCAAATGAAGAAAAATTGGGAGAAAAAATAGAGAAGGAGAGTAGAGAGACGAAGAGAGAGAGGGGAGGAGGAGAGAGAGGAAGAGGAAGGGGGGGGGGGGGGGGGGGAAGTAAAAAGGGNAAGGAAATAACTGATATTTATTATTCACTTCCTAATGTAAAGGGATACTCATTTAAAACTTATTTTTATATAATTGGTAAGTTGTATATGATCATGTAATTAAATTGAAACTTGAGTAGGAAGAGTAATAAGATTTTAAATAGTGTATAGGAAGGCAAAAGTCCCGATATTAATTAACTCTGTGAAGAATTATTAACCTCGATAGCGGCTTAAACTAGAAATAATCGACTGATGTATAATATAAATATGTATGATTTATGTATAATAACTATATATATATGGCAGTTAAAAAAGATAAATATAAATATGTCCGACTATTTGTGTAAAGATCCCTTGCTATTTGCGAGTTTGGGTAGCAATCAGTAATTTTGGCTTCGGCTCGGTATTTGTATTAAAAAGTTTACTGAATAATATAAATAATTTATTCAGGACGACTACTCTAAAATCTAGAACTCGCACCTATTCAGACGAAAAAGGGCCAAATACTTACTATTCCTTCTGAATTGTCACGATTATTTTCTTTGCATACCTTAAATTTTCATGTGTTCATTATCTAATTCTTTCAGATGTAATTCTCAGAGTTATTAGTATTGATCAATTTGTTCCTATCTAACAAAACCTTATTGGATTTATCTAGCAGGAGTATTTATCCATAAAATTAGATAACAATTAAACTTATAAGTAGTTTTAAGGATATGCGATTTCACCTAGCACAAATTGACAAATATGATAATTAATCCTAGAAATTGACTGTAAAATAAATCAAACCAGTACGGAAACGCAATTTGGCCCTTGAGCTAGACTGCCCTCGAACCGGCTGAAAATATAGTTAAGAAATATGAACTGAACTGAAGAACAAGAGAATTTAAGAGAGAAAAATGTTGTATTGCTTTGATATGCGAGAATTAGATGATTACAAATGATTAGAATTCCCCTTTATATAGTAGATGAATTCTACTTATGGTACAATTCTAAATACAGAAGAAAAACCCATAATTGGCTAAATAACCGTTCTTGATTTGATCTGTTCTGAGATTTTTTTCACAATCCTCGACCGGTCACAGATATCGCGACTTTCTATTAGTATGCAATCTTCGGTCTAGCTCGATGACTATCCTGTTTGGTCTCGATCTCGATTGGTACTTCGAATCCCGAGCTTGGTACCACAACTTCATGTCTCGGTCTGATATAACACGGGGCTGACCTCGGTCCACCATCCTGGTCTCGGTTAATCAACAAAATTGGATGAGCCCGGTTTTAACCCTATACATATAGTCCCCTTATTTTTTGGAATGTAATGACAAGAAACGAATTGAGTCTTCGATATTCACCCCTATTTGTCATGACATCATCACCATGACGTAAGCGACAGAGGTGACCGAAATGTCCCGTCGGTACAGTTCCCCAGGTATTTAATGTGCGTCAGTTGATGGTCGGCAACTACCACCTTTGAACCGTCGCTGTGAAACCCATAAATAGGTCCCTTTTTCCATTCTTTCAAACTTTACTTTCAATCTCTTCTGCTCTAATCTTTAAAGCTCTCTGCATCCTTCAAGCTTTTCATCTTCAAATCTTTAAGTTCCATTGTTGATCCCTTATAAAACACCAAATATTATCATCTCCATTATTCTTTGCCCTCAAAACCTAATGGCGAAAACGTCTAAAACTGTTCTACAAAAAGAAACCGCCTCCTCATCTCGGTCGGCCGGCGAGAAAACAACGGTGGATCCACGCCTTGAGGAGTGTGTTCCGGAGGGTGTGTTATTAGTTCTGACTTTAAAATTGAGAAAACCTCATCAGTCCCCGGTCGATGCGAGCCGGTATCGAGATATATATGCTCGATATCCGAGAGTTTCCTCAAACAAGTGAAGAAAGACTGTAACTGGGAAAATAAAGAAGTCGTGATACCGACCCCTGAAAAAGATATCACTACCACATGGAAGGGTTATTGAGTGTTTACACTTACCCTTGCACGCTGGGTCCCCTCGATTCAGTCATCGTAAACTTTTGCAGAAAGAACCAAGTAACCCTGGACAAATCCAACCCTCTTTCTTGAGGATTGTAATATTGCTCCGATTCTTCGCGAGCAAAATCGACGGGCTCCCTTTCACCCTCTGTTGATACCTAATTTTTCCTTCATATATTTTTGAGTATACATATGTACCTTCAAAATAGTGCATGAGCATCATCAAGTATTTTTTTTATAATTTTTCATAATTTTTAAAGGCTTTTAACCAATTTATTCTCGCATAAATAATTATTAATTGCATTTCAAATAATTTTATGATGATTTGTCATTTAATTTTCATCATCTATATCCATAGTAAGCTTTAAATATTTTTTATATACTTATCATAATTGTACTTTTTGCATCCTTAGGCTAAAATTGCATATTTTGTAATAATAGCCCATATATATATGCACAATTACACTATTTCTACAGAAAATGACTCTTTATATTTTTATAATGTTAAGTAACCATTTTAAATCATTTTCATGCGCAAGTGATATTTTTGTTATTTATTAGTTATTTTTTATAAATTATTTATTTGCTAAATTGGATATTTAAAATATAGCCCCTAAAACTCCAATTTCGGACCTAACCCAATTACCTACACTACCCAATTACCCCAGCCCAATACACAATCCAAAATCAATTGGCCCAAACCCATTAAACCAATCCCTATACCCGTCCAAAACACCCGACCCAAACCCCTTTTAAATCACAGTCGTTGATCTCCGAAGATCAACGACTCGTACCACTCCACCCCTTTTAATTATAACCTAACCCGTCTAACCCTAATTCATTTCACCCACCCCGCCTCCCTCAAACTCTCTCTTCTTCTCCTCTTCCAAAACCCTAGCGCTGTAATCCTCATTTCCCCTTCGATTCCAACTCAGAGAAGGAATCCATTAACGATTCCCTTACCTTATTAGCCCTCTCCTATTACTGGTTAACCGATTATGGTATTACATAATCACTTGCCTAATATGGCAAACCGATCTCTCTTGCTTTGAACCAAATCTGGTTCGAACCTTCACTTCTTTCCATCTATGTTCATTATCGTCCCTTTATGGTATGAATCTCTGAGATTTTTGTTCGATTCTTCACTTACCCTAAAGCAGGGTTCAGATCTTTTCAGATCTGTTATAGTTTTCTATTTTTTGTTAAAAATTTTCCTTTAATGTTTCCGTATATCTATCTATGTGCATCTCTATTATGATTTTTCTGACTAAATTTTTACCCTAAAAATTAGGGTTTTGATTTTTAAAAATCGAACCAAATCTGGTTCAATCTTTAATGTTATTGTTTATCCGTCTCTATGCATCTTTATTATAGTTTTTCTTTTGATATTCTTGACTAATTTTAATTACCCTAAAAATTAGGGTTTTCGATTTTATTTTTTCCTTCAATGATTCTGTTTATCTGTTTTTATGACTCTTGCCGTTAATTCTTTCACTTAGGAGTCTCTGATTCCCCAAATATGTATGAGTCCTTAATTATTGTGTTAAATCTCTGACTATATGTTTTACGCGTCTATGTACTTGTTACTTCTGGATTACCTTAAATAAGGTTCTGAGTTTCTTTTCCTTAATTAACTGATTAGATGCTTTCCTTGATTGATTATTACCTTAGTGTTGGGCTCTAGTCTAGTGCTATTTAAACCCCTTCCCCCTTTCCCCTTGAGACGGACTCGAACTCTCACTAAAAAACTCAGCTTTTACTATGATTCTTTGCTCGTTTGTTTCTGGTCTTGGCCGACTGAAAGCCAAGGCCAATTGCTTCTGGACTTAACTATTGTGGTGTATTTTCTTGCTTTTCTGCCTAACTGGTAAGACATTATGTTACACCCCACAATATTACGATGATGCTACATCCTGTTGTATTATATTACGATGATGTAGCGCCCTGCAGTATTACATTACGATGAGGTTACGCTTCGCAATATTAAATTACGACGATGTTGCACCCTGTATTATTGTGCGTTGAATTCCTCGTAAGGTAATTGACATCAGTCCAAGGAAAAGATTATTTGGAGATTATAAGGATTATGCTATTTCTAGCAAGTGACAAGTAAATTCGTAAAGGTGAGAGGGGAAGCAAGTCAAAGAAAATGAATTTTCGTCCAAGTTAGGTACATTGGAAAAAAATACGGGCCGAGCGTTAATATTCGGTGTTTATGGACTAGTACCATACAAGGTACCATATGACCTTGATAGTATGATGTATAAAATGTATTAAAATAAGTAGAATTTTAAGTAATTTGAGGTAATTCTTAAATATGCGAGTAATTGGTTAATTATCGGGTAACGGGACATTACCTAGTTAATTATTAAATTGTGAAAATAAGTCGTGGCATCAAGGAAGCTCACAAGACCAATGACTAAGTATTTATATAGGATTAGTGTCTACCTAACATTAACGTGTAATACTTTTAAATGCACGTCTTATCCCATTTTCATTTGGACAAAGGAGAACCAGAAACGTTCATAAATCCAAAAGCAAGAGACTACTTCATCTTTACTTGTATGGACTATGATTTTGTTGTGCAAATATCCTAGTTGTCAAGATAAAGCTAGAAAAAAGAAATTTGGTATGAATATTGATGAGGTGATTGAAGAGTGTTAACTCTTCTATTTTGCTCGGCAAGAAACATAAATCATTTCCTAGTCCACATACTACAAGAACAGAAGCTAGACGTTCATAATCCAAAATCAAGGAACATATATCATTTCCTAGTTCAAATACTACAAGAACAGAAGCTTAATTCCACCCAAATTTGCGGTTCCAAAATTTAATTCCAACGAGAATTTGTAGAATCGTAGCAACGTAAAAAATTTGCAGTCCTATAGGAGTACGGTGCAATCTTCTCCAAGAGTATTACACAGCCTACTCCAGGTATGTTAAGGCTATCCCTTCTTTCTTTTTGGTATGATCCAAATTATACAGAAGAAACGAGCAAACGCACAATTTCCATAAATGACCCTATTCATAGAAGTATTAGAAGTGACCATGTTCTTGATTCCCCATGTGAATTATTACTATATCTTCTATTCATGGGTCTCAGAAAAATACGTATTTGGTAACGTTTATCCGAAAGCTATATTGATTTTTATAATATTTCGAGAAAATCTTATTAATGTATTTCTTATGCATTTCATGCATTTATACATGTACATTGACCCATGACCATATGGTGTTATATACGCGTATATATGTATATTATATTTATATGGGATATGGGAAAAGGTTATGGCGTTATATACGCACCACCACCTGATCAGCTGGTATACATTGATGATTTTGCCCACAGCGGCCGATATGATATGATGGGATGCCCTCAGAGGCCTGATGATGTTATGAAACATGTACCTATGCACGACATGACATTCATACGCATATGCATGACACTATAATTACTTCATGATTTACAGATTTATTCAGACTTACAGGTTAAGTCATTTACTCTATATTTCTTCCATGTACTTATTTATGTACTTATTTATGTGCCTTACATACTCGGTACATTATTCGTATTGACGTTCCTTTTTGCTTGGGGATGCTGCGTTTCATGCCCGTAGGTCCCGATAGACAGATCGAGAGCCCTCCAAGTAGGTTATCAGCTCAGCGGAAGATGTTGGTGCGCTCCATTTGCTTTGGAGTTGCTCGTTTGGTTAATATGATTTAGACGTATATTGCTTTATGGCAGGACTCTGTCCCGACCTTTATGAATATTATGTATTCTTAGAGGTAGGGGCGTACATAGGTCGGGTTGGTTTGGATTTTCTAATTACCAAACAACCAATTGTATCGGGTTATTAAAATTAAATACCAAACCAAACCAATAAAAGCCAGGTTTTTTAATCTCGGGTTTTCGGATTTTTTCGGGTTTTTTTCATAAAGTCTTCATAGCACAAAATGTAAAATTTTTGCTCTGCATATTTCTTTAATCTTAGTAAGACAGAACAATATAAAATGTTTTCAATAAAATAACATAAATATGAGATGAGTCATGACATTGTACTAAAATATTCAATAATAAAGATAATAAAATATCATAAAATAAATATTATTAATAAATCATAATGTAAACAAACATAATTCAAAATTATGACTAATAAGTATAGAGGCGGATCCAGGATTTAAACCTTATGGGTTGAACTTTTAAAACTTTTAGCATTGAACCCATTATAATTTGAAAGTTATGGGTTCATCTCTACTATTCCTGTAATTTTAATGAATTTTTACATATAGATTTTTACTCCGCGTCGAAATTTATGGGTTCAATTGAACACGCGGAGTATATGCTAGATCCGCCCCTGAATAAGTACTATATTTACATGACTAACCACAAAAAGAAAAATAAGTTATACATTTTATCTAAACAATGGGAAAACTAAAAAATAGATATCCAACACTATTTTCATTCATAGTACAATCGAATTGAATGTCTTTAATTAGCATTAGTATTGATTTGATTTTTGTTTAAGATCTATTTGAGTTACTAACATTTATGTACTATAAAACTTATTGGAGCATCCAAAAATTATAAGCCCAAGCTTGAAATAATACGTTAAAAGATAAAACTATGAAAAAGTTTAAGAAATATTTATGAACTACACACTATCATAAATATTTTTATGCATTAAACATATTTAAAACTTCTATACGTATAATGTCAGGTTAGTTTGGTTCGGTTTGACTTTTTTTAGTTAAATCCAAACCAAACAAATATGGTCGGATTTTTTTTCTTAACACCAAACCAAATCAAACCAAACCATAGTCGGGTTTTTTTTCTCGGTTTGACTCGGATTATCGGATTGGTGCGGTTTGTAGGTTTCATTTGTACACCCCTACTTAGAGGGTTGTAGATAGATGTCATATACGTAAAAGATTGTATGGCCTTGTCGGCCTATGTTTAATATATGAGTGGATATTTGGTCTTATAGGGCCGTATGTCTTATGTATAAGTTGGTATCTCACGTTGTATTCTACTTATCTCATGGAAGCCTACCGGCTCAGTTATCTACGATAGTATGATACGTTATGTTGGTACTCGGTTGAGTAAGGTACCCGGTGCCCGTCGCGGCCCATCGATTTAGGTCGTGACAAAAGTGGTATTGGAGCAGTTCCGTCCTAGGGAGTCTACAAGCCGTGTCTAGTAGAGTCTTGTTTATGGATGTGTCGTGCACCACACTTATAAGCAGGAGGCTACGGGGAATTTAGGACTGTCACTCTTTCTTCTTACTCTAGATCGTGTGGTAGAGCTCACTTATAAGAATTCAAATTTTGAACTTCTATTTTATTCGTAATAAGACGATGCCTACGTTCAGAAAACTGATCGAAAAGAGATATAGTGGTGGAAGTGTTGAATTAGAGGAACTCGAGTTTGCATCATTTCTATGACGGATAAATGTGAGGTCTTCAACAGAACTTGTGTGTACCTTACGTGTAAGCTTCCTGATAAGGAGACTTAAGGAAAAAATATCTATCCACCTCTATGGTGAAAGGAAATAAGAGATTCATAAGATAGACACAAGCTTCAACAAGTAAAAGGAGCAAGATGAGAAGGGTACGAGGTACCCAGTTAATGAAGATTATCGGTATTTTCAACTCCGGCAGAAAAGTATAAGCATTGTGACTTACCTTCAACAGTAACAAATGTATGTAGAATTGGCCACTCAGTTATATCCTATTGGGGGCTAACATGTGTAGTTTAAGAAAAGGATATGATATTAAGATTCAGCTGGGGTTAGGGTAACCCAAAATTGTAAATGGATTGTTTATGTTAGTTGACATTTACGAAGGATATTACAAAGGTGTTAATGGATCTCCTTGTGAGACACCTAGATGGTGCACTCTAAAATAGTACAGCTAGATATGAGTGCTACAAAGATAGGTACTAGAAACTTGGAAAGGATAAATATTATCTTAGTATGACTCCCGTCCCTAGTAGAGAAATAATGTTAGGCAACCCGAAGAGCCAGTGGATGGAGCAAAGGGGAGCTAAAAGCAAGAGAATATCTTGTTGAAGTTTTCAGAATAAAGTGATAGACATAAATGCTAGCGGGAAATAAGAAAAGAGTTGATGAAGCATTATGAGTAAGATATGATACATGGATGACAACGGTAGATCCAAAAGATGACAGTATTACAGAGTCTATAGTCAAATGAAGGAAAATACGAGAGGTGACATGCCTTGAAATAACAAAAGAGTATAGGCCATAAAGTCATATCCTCGTTTCGAGAAATAAGTTCGTGACTCTAACGTGATTAACAAAAGGAAAAAGTTAGACCTAGAGTAATATAAACCAGTATGGATTTG
Organism: Nicotiana knightiana; assembly: GCA_005239525.1. Classification (NCBI taxonomy): domain Eukaryota; kingdom Viridiplantae; phylum Streptophyta; class Magnoliopsida; order Solanales; family Solanaceae; genus Nicotiana; species Nicotiana knightiana. Next base: position 35,618 of record ML425247.1, read on the forward strand.
TGAACAAGATAAATTAAACATGAATTAGGGACTGAGTGATTGATAATAGTCAGCATCAAGAGAATTTCAAATTTTGGGTCCGGTGATAATAGGATGGACAACAAAAGAAGATTCATGAGAAATTCAGAGAATGGTCATTCAGGGAGACGCTTCCCTAAAGAAAGTAATATAAACAAAGTTAAGCTCAAGGGGATATATGTTCCAGTTACACTAAATGTCACCATCGCGAGTGAGGAATTTTGTTATCCTTGGTACAGAAGGATTATCGTAAGGTGAGTAAGGGTTATTGATGATGTGAAAGGACACCAAAGATGAAGAGGAAAAACATCTCTAAATAAGTCATCGTAGCTCCAACTCTTAGTTCTCCCCAAAAAGGGGGGAATAAGGAATGATGTGCCAGTAAGTCATAATTAAGTGGATCTAGTAACTATGGAACGATAAAGGAAGGATGCGATAAGAAAAGAAAGGGACCTCATGAATTGGACAGGATTTAAATACCCACGCAAGGTGAATCACATTGGGATGCTGTGAGATACGGTTATGAAAGCAGGGTATCGCCCCGGTGGATCAATCTAATCATTGCAGATGTTCCCGGATAAAATGTGAATCCTAGCGGCAATATTACATAAAAGGTTAAGTTATCAGGGGTAGATTATGGATCAAAATTGAGGTGAATCAACAATGGATTGATAAAAGTTATAAAGTATGAGAGGAGATTAGGCCATCATTCTTAAGATGAACAGTAATGTGAAAGCATTAGAGGACATAGATTTATGCGTATGGGATAAGCAATGAAAGTAACCTGAGATTTAATAGCAGAATTCAGTAACGAGAAATTGAGGTAAGAGTTATGGTATAGTATGACCATCGTAGATGCAGTAAAGTCATACGAATGGATAACCAGATCTATGAAATAAGATATAGCAATATTCGTAAGTTCGACAAAATACCAAGCGAAGAACTTCAAGATTGGCTAAAAGCTGAAGGAAAAAATAGAGGAGAGTCGCATAGGCACACTTACAAGGTCAATATCGTCGAAGCTGCATTATGGAAGGTAGCAACAGTTATGAGATTGGAAGGAATTCCATCACAAGTCATGGCATGGGAAAGAGGCCTAAAGGGGGGATGCCCCGGCCTTTGTATTTATTCACAGAACAACTGCCTAAATGGAAAGGAGAGTATTAAGGTATTCACAAGAGCTATAAGTTATGAAAATGATAAGAACATCAGTCAACATTCGAGTTCGAATGTTCCAAAGGGGGGAATGATGTTACGCCCCACAATATTACGATGATGATACGTCCTGCAGTATTATATTACGATGTGTAACGCCTTGCAGTATTACATTACGATGAGGTTACGCTTCACAATATTAAATTACGACGATGTTGCACCCTGTGGTATTGTACGTTGAATTTGTCGTAAGGTAATTGACATCAGTCCAAGGAAAATATTATTTGAAGATTATAAGGATTATGCTATTTCTATCAAGTGACGAGTAAATTCGTAAAGGTGAGAGGGGAAGAAAGTCAAAGAAAATAGATTTTCGTCCAAGTTTGGCATGTTGGGATAAAATACGGGCCGAGCGTTAATACTCGGTGTTTATGGACTAGTACCATACAAGTTACCATATGACCATGATAGTATGATGTATAAAGTGTATCAAAATAAGTAGAATTTTAAGTAATTTGAGGCAATTCTTAATTATGCGGGTAATTGGTTAATTATCGGGTAACGGGACATTACCTAGTTAATTATTAAATTGTGAAAATAAGACTTGGCAGCAAGGAAGCTCACAAGACCAATGACTAAGTAGTCATATAGGATTAGTGTCTACCTAACATTAACGTGTAATACTTTTAAATGCACAAGTCTTATCCTTGTTCAAATAATACAAGAACAGAAGCTTAATTCCATCCAATTCCGTCCCGACCTTTATGAAAATTATGTATTCTTAGAGGCTTGTAGACAGATTTCATGTACATAAAAGATTGTATGTCCTTGTCGGCCTATCTTCAATATACGAGTGGATATTTGGTCTTATAGGCCCGTATGTCTTATGTATAAGTTGGTATCTCACGTTGTATTATATTATCTCATGGCACCCTACCAGCTCAGTTATCTACGATAGTATGATACGTTATATTGGTACTCGCTGGAGTAAGGTACCGGGTGCCCGTCGCGGCCCATCGGTTTGGGTCGTGACACATTATCCCTTTGCCATTTCATTATCTTCATGTCTCCACAATCTGTGTTATTTGACCAGTATGTTTGAACTTTATTTTAGCATGATTCTACCTTTATGCGTTTATGATTATCTTTTAATACTGTTAGTCTGAGATTGGTTGTGTTGAATAATATGAATCCCCTTAAGAACTTATGCTTAATCTGCCTCTTATGTGTTCTGAACCTATTCTGAAACTTGTATTGTTACTATGCTTCTTGTTATGTTGTTTATGTGCTTTGATAACTTGGTTTCTAAAATGTTTTCGATTCATGTGGGTTTTGACTGTTTGGTTCTCTATAGTTTAGTAAGGCTGTCCTAAATGCTAGCATGAACACCTAGCTTAACTAGATTGTTTTCCAGATTTCAACCTGTTTGAATTGTGTGTTTGAGCATGAACCTTACTTGTTTTCTTAATGCAATTCTGCCAACAAGTTCTGTGTTCTGAACTTTGTTGTCTTCTTAAATCAAAACTGTTTTAAATCTGTCTCTACCTCTTTTACATTTTGTTACTCTTTTAAAAAGTTCCACTCTTAGTCCCTCAGGTTCTATCCTTAACCACCCCAGTGTGAGCACTGCTCAGGGTCCATGTGAGACTCCTGTGAACTCTGACACACTGGGGACTAGTTCCTGATCTCTTTTGAATCCTCTCTGAAAAATTGGTTATGGTGTGAACATTGCCCTGGGTCCCTGAGGCCCTTGAGAACTTTGACACACCAGAAACCTGGTTCTATATGTGCTATGGGTGAGTCCTTCACCGCTGACTATGTTGTACCTGTGAAATGAGCCCCAAAGTTGATATGGTTGGAAGGCCTGGTTACCCATGTGTATTTGGGCCTAATAAAAGGTTCCCTATAGTTCATTTCATTACTATTATGTAATTTATTTGCTATTCTTGCCTGTAATTACTTTGTAATAAACAGATCCTGGAGTATTTAGTAAAATCGGGAGGGTTTCTTATTTCGTTTTGTTAAACTGGGTAGAAATCCTACCTATTGGGATTCTTCTATACTGTTAATTCTACTCATTTGTCAAAACTTTTAAGTTCTGCGTTGTGTTTAGAAAGCATGCCTATAGGATTTTCATTAGTGATGTTAATTTTGCTTAAGGTGTTATATTGTGTGCGCACTTTAGAAATCATGCATATAGGGTTAATATCATAGCTTTATTATAAATCCTGCCTATAGGATGCACTAATTTTTCCAATAAATATGTGTTAGCAAGCATGCCTATAGGACCCCCAATGTTTGATTCAATTGTTTTTCTGACCGTATGCACCATTTCTGCCTATGTACTGCTTACTAGATATCATGCCTATAGGATTAAGCTAATTCAGTAATAGATATCATGCCTATAGGACTAAAAATCAATTTCAAACCTAGAGATCATGCCTATAAGGCTTAAGTCAGTGCAGTAATTAGAAATCATGCCTATAGGATTAAGCTAATTCAGTAATAGATATCATGCCTATAGGACTAAAAATCAATTTCAAACCTAGAGATCATGCCTATAAGGCTTAAGTCAGTGCAGTAATTAGAAAGCATGCCTATAGGATTAAAGGGAAATACAAGGCTATAAATCATGGCTATAAAGCTAAAATCAGTTTGCACTTAGAAATCATTCCTATAGGATGATAATTACCACACTCGTAGAAGTCATGCCTATATGATTCTATTAATTGGTTCTGAATACAATCGTCACTGTTAATCACTTAGACATTATGCCTATAGGACCTAATAACAATTCTGGATTCATAATTGTGATGCATTGCTGACTGAAGTGCCCAGATATTATACTGAATAAAATCAGTAGGCAAACAATAGGTCTTAACACTTGCCTTAATAAAACCGCCTTTGCACATCTATTTTCTCACATAGATATCCTGCCTATAGGACTTTAAGTCTAATAAAGTTTTCTAAATCGATTGCGTGCATTTGTTGTTTTATGTGCGGAGGTCAACATGAGCCATATATGATTTTATTTGAAAGTCCTAATTGTTTTTTGTTTGTCGCCTAGTCTTTTACAATTTTAAGCAACTGAGGTTTAGTCTAGAACCATCCCAAATAGAGGTCCTAATGCCTCCAGGGCCATAGGTAAGGGACGGGTAGTACACGCATAGGAAACGAACTAGAATCAACGAGAGCACTTTAGGTAACAACATAAAGATAGTAATCGGGTAGTAGGAGATGATAGTCCGTGCGCTAAATACCATGAGTAACACCCCGACCTGAGGGAGTTACAAAGTATTGCACGGGGTGATCCTATAGGCTAAAAAACATAGGACCCCCCATCCCTATTAATTAGTTTTCTTTACTTTTCCTTAGACTAATTCACTTAATTCAAGTTCGGCGGGGACCCACCGTTGTGGACCTCGAGGGGTTCCTAACACCTCCCTCTCAAGGTAATTTGAGCCCTTACCCGATCTCTAGTGATGTAAACTGGTAATATGAGTTTTCTGTTCTAGGTTCCCTAACACACCTTAATCCATTAGGTGGTGACTCTAAACCAATCCTTTTTCCTTACCCTTTCAAAAGGAGTTTTTCCAAAAATGTTGAAACCCGATTTCGCGAGAAAAAAGGGGCGCGACACCCTCGATCACCTTATAAGGTTGTATAGCCCCCGACTTTACCAAGGTGGGCTAATAAAGCTTCAACGCGGGCTATCAAGACACTCATCTCGAGCATAGATGAAGACAAAGATCGAGGTTGGATAGGTCGGTTCGTCCGAATGAGGACCTCGGACCTGATTCCGGCTGAGAGTATGCCGTTTCCCGAGACATGGAATTTGAAACGTAAGTATGATTCCATTATTAGTTCCTGTTTGTCATTTTCACTTCTTCATTTTTCCTTATTGGCCTTTTTTTTGTCTATGTAGCTGCTTCTTGGATGCCGGGTGCAGTCCCTCACCTCGAGAGTTAGGTCAAGAGCCTGGTCTCGGCAACGTCATATGCTGAGCACGTATGTCGCGATCTGTGAAAGGGCTGGTGGGAGGCTAAAAACCATAGTAAGTCCCGTTCTTGTATTTGATGATTTACTAAAATGACTTTCTGATCTTATTCGGTTGCCCTTTTTTGCAGGTCTCGGAAAAGATGCCATCATGAGACCCACGTCTGGTGAAGAAGAAACCTCACTCCCTGTCCCGAAGCCAGCAAAAGAGAGCAAGAGGAAAAGGACCTCGACCTCCGAGGGGCCAGAGCCTAAGAAAAGAGCGGCCCGTAAGCCTAAGAAGAATGTGATCCCCCTGTACATGGAGTCATTTCAACCTTAGGCCAATTAGAGCCTAAGGTGCCTTGCCTCGGGGTGAGAAGGCGGCGGAAGTGGCTGTGGAGTCCGGTCTAGAGGCTCCTCGAGATGGAGAGAACACCCTAAGAGACCCACTTGGGGAAATAGAAATTGGAGACTCCCCATCGCTTCCTTCATTCTCCTAGGAAATGATTCGGGAGGCTCGGGCCATGAAGACTCCTTACGTAGGCCCACGGAGGGGAGGACCCTTTCCGTGGTTATTTCGCTGGGGTCGACGATGCCGCTGGCTTGAGTGACTTGAAGTTACCGAGGAAGGACTCGGGCGAATCTCGAGTTTCAGACTGACCAGCCAGATTTCGGCCCCTAGTGTCAATCCCGGGGTGCAAACGAACAATCATCATCTCGATACCGGAGGATGCACGAGTTCTTGCCGCCCCCATAGGGGTGGCTAGTTATCTTCGGAGTCTGGTCACGGAGGAAGACCATGCACTGATGGACGAAGTGGGAGCATCGTGTCTTTTTAATAAGGCCCAACAGGCTTTGAATCGGGTAAGCCCTAACTCCCTTTGTCAATGCCAGTTTCTATACTTGTGTTTTTTCTCTTTTTGCATAATTATTTTTCTTCTATTTGTGTAGGCCTCGGTGCTTCATCATGAAGCATTGCTTAGGTCTCAAGGGGAATTGAGCCGATATGAGGCCAAAATTCAAGGGCTCACTGAGGAGAAAAATGCCTCAAGCTTCTCAGTGAGAAAAAAGACGAGGAAGCAAAGGGCCTTCGAGCTGAGCTAGCTGTGGCTCAGAAAGAACAAAGCGACTTGGCTGAGCGGGTAATAAGAATATTAGAAGTTTATGACATCGTTTTGGGCATGACAACTAATAGTTCGATCCTAGAGGTCCAACAGAAGCTCGAGATAATCGGGCAACTTCGGGAAGAAGTGGATGCGGTGAAGGAGGAGACCATAGCATGAAAGAAAAACATGGACTGTCTTGCCTCAGAGAAAGAGGCTGCTCGGGCTAAGCTATCTTCGGCTGAAAACCAACCCCAAAGCATGAGAAAGAAGAACTTGGTGCAAGCCAAGAAAAATCGAGGAGTTCCAAACTCGGTTCTTTATTATTTTTAGAAAGAAAAAAATAATACCTACGGTAGAAAGACTAATCAGTTATTTCTTTCATTTGGGTTCAGCAACCTCCGATCGAGAGAAGCTGGTCACGGAGCTTGCAGCGGCCAAATCTGAGGCTGAGACGGCCAAGGCTGATGCTGAGGCAATCGTGGTCATCTACTAGTTCGACGCCGAAGCCGCTCAAGCTCGAGCAAAGGAAGTTGCCGATGTTTCTAAAGTTCGAGCTTACTAGGTTGCCGAGCATGCCAAGGGCCAGTCTTGAAGGGAGACTCTCGAGGAGATCCATGCTCGTGGCTTCAATCTCATTGCCAAGATCGAAAATGCCAAAGAGTTTGAAGCCGAAGCCGAAGCATTGGACTCTCCTGATGACGAAAACTCCGGGAGCATGAGCGGGTTCGAGAGTGGAGAAGACCCCGATGGTGAAGATGTTGCTCCTGGGGAAGATTAGGTACTTAGGATCTTTTGTGAGTTTTTGTGTAGAATTCCGATAGGGCCACATTGCCCTTGTAGATAATTTTTGATATATGTAAAGATCTTTTTCCCTTTTTGTCCTGTCTTGTGAAATTTCACTTCATTTCTGCCTTATGAAATATTTACTTCATTTATTCCTTGTGAAATTTTATTCATAGGTTCGAGATTTAGGCAATTCGACCGAAATTGAACTAGTACAGTTTTTACGATCGAGTGAGTGCTTGCTCGGACCCGAAGTAAAGTAACCCTTAGATTTTATTTGAGCGAGGATAATCTCTCAAACTCAAAGATAAAAAATAGCCCTTAGGCTTTTGTATTAGGCCGATATGGCCTCTGTATAAAAAATGTTTATGGCTTTCTCCCCTTTTCGGCTTGAAAAGTTTTTATCATTTGTATTTGTAAAATCTGTAATGCCTTAGCATGAAATAAGGGATTGTTCGAGATTCCAAACAATTTTGTATGCATCAGAATTTTCAAGGCTTGATATTATCGAAGCCCTTTATAATTTTGCTGAGGGTAGCCTTTTTAACTGGTTTATGAAAATATTTGAAGGCCTGTTTTATTACGAAATTCGGATGTCTCTGAACCGTGTTAATTAAGTCGTAGCCTTTTTAATGTTGGACTTGCCTCTTGGGCTTATTTTCCCATTTCACTTCGATCTTACTCGAAGTGTCAGTCCCTGAGTGGGGTGGCCGTGGCCTATAAAAATCGAGAGTTGCCTTTAAGGTCTTATGATCTCGAGGTTTTATTAATTCGATCTCGTCTATTTTTCGGACGGCAGTCCCCGAGTATGGGTTAGTTATTTGAACTTCAGTCATGATCGGCCCTTGAGCCTGTGTACACAATAGATCAAGAGCATGAAATTGTAAAGTAGAAAATTTTTCTAAGTCATGAGATATCGACAAGGAAAAATACTTCTCTTAATAGATGATTATACATGCGTAAATGTTTGATGTCAGGGATCGAGCAATCTATATGGGCACGTTTCATTCGACCGTTTGGCCCTTACAAAATTTGCCTATCGAGACCCTACTGTCACGAAGTAATTTCCTTGCAACAAAGTTGACATTCGAGGGTAATGCCCCGCAGTATTCGAGGATTGTAAAGAAGCCTCGGATACTGTTAAATTGTTCTAAGTTAGCAGGATCAACGGTTGCCTCATTAAAAACCTCACCGAAAAACCTATTTGGGACAAAATCGGTCTAAGGGAAAAAGAGTACAACGCGTGCTTTCAGATCTAAAGACTTAGTGTTGAAGAATCCATTGTCGTTCCTGATCGAAAAACTATAATGGTTAGTTTGAAATATAAATGAAAATGGAAGGGTCTTACCTTAGCAGTAGTATCATTTTAGTGGTGATACGTTCTAGTTGTTCAGTAATTGTTCGTCGTTCATCGTGTCGAGCTTGTAAGATCCCTTTCCGATAATGTCGAGGACCTGAAACGGTCCCTCCCAATTTGGACTTCGTTTTCCTTTATTCGGATTGCGAGTGTTGAGGGTGACTTTTCTTAGCACCAAGTCCCCAATTTTAAAATGTCGAAGATTGGCTCTTCGATTGTAGTACCTTTCGATCCGCTATTTTTGTGAGGCCTATCGAACGAGGGAGGCTTCGCGTCTTTCGTCCAAAAATTCTAGGCTCGTATTCATGGCCTCGTGATTCGATTCTTCTTTTTCATATCAGAATCTGAGGCTAGTTCCCCAACCTCGACTGAGATAATAGCTTCGGTGCCATAGACTAACGAGAACGGTGTTGCTCCCGTACTGGAATTCAACATTGTGCGGTATGCCCAAAGAACCTCGGGTGATATTTCTCTCAACTTTCCTTTGGCGTCGGTCAGTCTCTTTTAAGATTTTGGATAATGGTTTTGTTGGTCGATTCGACTTGTCCATTCCAACTGGGTAAGGTGTCGATAAAATTCTTTTGATCTTGTGATCCTCAAGAAATTTAGTCATTTTGCTGCCGATGAACTACTTTCCATTATCATACACAATCTCGGCAGGCATCCCGAATTGACATATAATGCGGTCCCAAATGAAGTCTATGACTTCCTTTTCTTTGGAAAATTTCTCGAAAGCCTGTGCTTCAACCCACTTAGAAAAATAGTAAGTCATAAATAAAATAAACTGATCTTTACCTAGGGCCGATGGGAGAGGGCCGGCGATATCCATTCCCCATTTCATAAACGGCTAAGGAGATAAGACTGAATGGAGCTGCTCCCCGGGCTAGTGAATCATTGGCGCATACCTTTGACATTTGTCGCACTTTCGAACGAACTCTTTCGTATCCTTTTCCATATTGACCTAGTAGTACCCTGCTCTGATAACTTTGTGAACCAATAATCCCGCACCGGAATGATTTCCACAAGTGCCTTCGTGAATCTCCCGTAGGACGTAGTCGGTATCTCCCGGTCCCAAACATATTGCCAATGGTTCATCGAACATCCTCCTAAACAACGTTCCATCCTCGGACAAAGTGAACCGAGCTGACTTTGTGCGTAGAGTTCTCAACTCCTTTGGGTCTGATGGGAGCTTCCCGTTCTTTAGGTATTCTATGTACTTGTTTCTCCATTCCCAGGTCAGACTTGTAGAGTTTATTTCTGTGTGGCCTTCTTCGATCACTGATCTCGAGAGTTGTACGACAGTCCCCGATTTAAGTTCATCATCTTCGACCGATGACCCCATGTTTGCAGGGCGTCAGCCTTGCTGTTCTTTTCTCGAGGTACATGCTGCAAGGTCCACTCTTTAAACCGATGTAAAGTTACCTGTAGCTTGTCCAAGTACCTCTGCATTCGATCTTCCCGGACTTCGAAAGTTTTGTTGACTGGTTTACCACGAGTAGGGAATCACATTTGGCCTCGATGACCTCTGCTCCCAAACTTTTAGCCAACTTGAGACCTGTAATTACGGCCTTATACTCAGCCTCGTTGTTAGTTAATTTCAAAGTTCTGATAGATTCTAATTATATTACCCGTGGGTGGCTTTAAAACGCTACCCAGCCTGGACCCTTTCACGTTCTAAGCATCGTCCATGAAGAGGGTCCACACCCCCGATGATGTACTCGATTTTAATAACAGTTCTCCTTCAACCTTGGGTACGAGGGCTGGCGTGAAGTCGGCCACGAAGTCTGCCAAGATTTGAGACTTGATGGCCGTTCGGGGTCGATACTCGATATCATGCCCACAAATCTCGACGGCCCATTTGTCCAATCGACCCGAAAGTTCGGGTTTGTGCAAAATATGACGAAGGGGATGGATAGTTATAACACATATTGGATGACATTGAAAATACGGTTTTAATTTCCTAGAGGCGATTATTAAAGAACGCACTAATTTTTCTAAGTGTGGGTATCTGGTCTCGGTCTCACCTAAGGTTCGACTAACATAGTAAACATGGAATTGCGTACCTTGTTCTTCTCGGACTAGGATCCTACTTACTGTTATTTCTGAGACTGCCAAGTACAAGTAGAGTTGCTCGTCCGCTTTTAGGGTGTGAAGCAGTGGCGAGCTTGATAAGTGTCATTTTAGTTTCTCCAAGGCCTGTTGGCATTCCGGAGTCCATGCAAATCTACTCTTCTTCTAAAGTAGTGAGAAGAATCAGTGACTTCAATCTGAGGACCTCGAAATGAATCGTCCTAGGGCGACTATGTGCCCCGTTAACCGTTGTACGACCTTGACGTTATCCACGACCGTGATATCCTTGATGGATTTGATTTTATCGGGGTTGATCTCGATTCCCCAATTTGATACCATGAAGCCGAGGAACTTTCCCGAGCTGACCCCGAACGCATACTTCTCCGGGTTGAGATTCATGTTGTACTTTCTTAGTATATCGAAAGTCTCCTGCAAATGTTTCAAATTATCAAATGTTCATATGCTCGCAGGGACTAAACTAATATGTCATCAATATAAACTTCCATTGATTTTCCTATTTGTTCTTTGAAAATTAGATTTACTAGGCGTTGATAAGTTGCACTAGCATTTTTTTGGCCGACGACATTACGTTAAAACAAAGGTGCCGTATTTAGTGATAAACGAAGTCTTTTCCTGATCCTTCAGTTTCATCTATATTTGGTTGTACCCGGAGTAGGCATCGAGAAAACTGGGAATCTCGTGGCCGGCTGTGGCATCGATCATGCGATCGATATTCGACAAAGAAAAAGAATCCTTAGGGAATGCTTTGTTTTAGTCCTTATAGTCTACGCATATTCTAAGTTTATTTCCCTTCTTAGGGACTACCACTACGTTTGCTAACCATTTGGGATATTTCACTTCCGAATGGATCCTATTTTGAGAAGTTTGGTTACCTCGTCCTTGATGAATGCATGCTTAACCTCGGACTGGGGCCTTCTTTTTTGCTTTACTGAACAGAACTTCGGGTCCAGGCTTAGTCGATGGTTAGTGATTTCTGGTGGGATCCCTGTGATTTAGAGATGAGACCAGGCAAAGCAGTCCATGTTAGCTTTAAGGAAATGAATAAGTTTTTTCCTGAGCGCAGGGGTTAGCCCCGTACCCAGGTATACCTTTCGTTCGGGCTGGTGGTCGATCAACATGACTTGTTCCAGATGTTCGACCGTTGACTTGGTGGCGTTAGAGTCATCGGGAATTATGAAGGATCGAGGGATCCAGTAGTCGTCATCCTCGTTGATCCATTGCTCCTGCAATTGGGTCGAGGCCGGTGTCTGTGGTTGCTATTTGGCCTCCTGTTTTCCCTTTGACTCCGATCCCTTCGCTGATGAGAGTGCCGATACCCGTATCACTTCATCGACTGCAAACATCTCTTGGCGTTTGTTCCTCGTACACCGTTTTCACTCCCTCCGGTGTCGGGAGCTTCAGAACTTGGTGAAGGGTCGAAGGTACTGCCCTCATGTTATGGATCCAAGGCCTTCCGAACAAGGCGTAACTAATGTCACCCTCGATCACATGGAACTTTGTTTCTTGAACGGTCCCGACTACGTTTATTAGCAAGATAACTTCACCTTTAGTTGTTTCACTCACCATGTTGAAGCCGTTAAGAAATGGAGATGCAGGCACAATCTCATCCTATAGGCCGAGCTGCTCTACGACCCTCGATCGTATAATGTTAGCGGAGCTACCTGGATCAATCAAAACATGTTTAACTTAAATTTTATTCATAAGAACATATATTACCAGTGCATCGTTGTGGAGTTGTGAGATCCCCTCTGCATCCTCATCATTGAAAGACAAAGTCCCTTCCGGTACATAATCCCGAGTCTGCTTTTCCCTCGTGATCGACACCTTGGCACGCTTGAATACGGGTCCCTGTGGAATGTTGACCCTACCAACGATCATGTGAATCACGTGTTGTGGTTCTTCCTGTTAATTCTTCCTGTTCGCATCTCTGTTTCTGAAGTGGTTCTTAGCTCGGTCACTCAAGAATTCTCGAAGATGACCCTCATTAAACAAACGTCTACCTCCTCCCTTAGCTGTCTGCTGTCACCTGTTCTATGATCATGAGTACCATGGTATTTGCACATTTGATTAGGATTCCTCTGGGCCGAGTTGGTCTGTAGGGGTTGAGGACACCTGGTATCTTTGATCCGCCCAATGGCCGATACAATAGTTGATGCATCAACGTTGAAGTTGTATTCTGATAGTCGTGGTGCTTCTGTGGGCTCGACATTTCTATCGAAACCACTCTTACTCATGATCCCTCGGGAGCTCTATCCTGGATCACTTCGAACGGTGTTACATCTAGGGCCGTTGTTTCTCCGATCTCCACCGTATGGTTGGTACCGATTTCTGTTCGATCGTGGTTCTCTGTCGATGTCTCTTTAAATTCTGCCGATGGGCCTGTTTGGATAAATAGAACCGGAAGGAGTTCCCAACTGATCATCCTCGACCCTGATCTTTGACTGGTACCGATTGTGCACATCGGCCCAGGTCACTGCTGGATATTCGATTAAATTTTGCTTTAACTGTCGTGACGCCACCGAACTTCGTATGTTCAGTCCTTGAGTAAAGGCCTGGACGGCCCAATCATCTGCGACCGGGGGTAGGTCCATACGTTCCATCTGGAACCGAGACACATAATCTCTGAGCATTTTGTTGTCTTTCTGCTTCACTTTAAAGAGGTCCGACTTCCTAGTCTCGACCTTTATGGCTCCGGCGTGTGCTTTGACGAAGGAATCTGCGAGCATGGCAAAGGAATCAATAGAATTGGGCGGAAAATTGTGGTACCATATCATTTCCCCCTTCGATAAAGTTTCTTCGAACTTCTTCAATAAAACGAACTCAATCTCATCATCCTCTAGATCGTTCCTCTTTATTGCGCATGTGTAATAAGTGACACGCCCATTGGGGTCGGTGGTTCCATTATATTTGGGAATTTCTGGCATGCGGAATTTCTTTGGGATGGGCTTAGGAGCCGCAGTTAGGGGGAAAGTCTTCTGCACGAACTTCTTCGAATCCAAACCCTTCAAAATTGGTGGTGCCTCCGGAATTTGATCAACTCGGGAGTTATAAGTTTCTACCTTTTGTCATTTTCTTCAATCTTTTTCTCCCCCGATTCAATTTGCTTTGTAAGTTCTTCGAGCATTTTCATAATGGCGGGGTCAGTCCCCGATTCATTTACGTTTGACCTCTTCGATACTTGTTCGGACGTGTGAAAAACTTCTAGTGAGGGCTTGGGTTCAACCCTACTCGGTATGCGGTTCTGATTTTGGAGTTGCACTATGGCAGCTTGTTGAGCCTACAACATTTCAAATATTAGTCGAAGGCTGAATCCACCGTCTTCACCGCCATGTGTATCTTGACCGACTGGTCGAACATCTCTGCGGATGCTATTTTCGGGGTCGACGCCCAGATTTACATTTAAGGCGACACGGGAACTGACGTCGATGGGATCTGCAATCGGTACTACCTCGAGTCCAGCCTGAGGTACTTCGATCCCTGGGGCAGCTATATTGTCGGTTTTCCCATGAAAACCAAGGCCATTGTCAGCGTGTGTGGGTACTGTTTGAGAGTTCGACATGTTGGTCCTGAAATAAAAAACACTTACGAGAACAAGCGTAAAGCAGTGTGTGCTATAAGAATTAGTACCAGGCAATCACTATTATCCTTAGCCCCTCGGTGGACACCAAATTGTTTACCCTTAAAATCGGATAACAATTAAACTTATAAGTGATTTTAAGGATATGTGATTTCACCTAGCACAAATTGACAACTATGATAACTAATGCTAGAAGTTGACTGTAAAATAAAGCAAACCAGTACATAAATGCAATTTGGCCCTCGAGCTAGATTGCCATGGAACCGACTAAAAATATAGTTAAGAAATATGAACTGAACGAAAGAACAAGAGAATTTAAGAGAGAAAAGTGTTTTAATGCTTTGATATGCGAGAATTAGATGATTACAAATGATTAGAACCCCCTTTTATATAGTAGATGAATTCTACTTATGGTACAACTCTAAATACAGAAGAAAAACCCATGATTGGCTAAATAACCGTTCTTGATTTGATCCGTTCTGAGATATTTTCCTCGATCCTTGACCGGTCACTGATATCTCGGCTTTCTATTAGTATGCAATCTTCGGTCTTGCTCGATGCCTATCCTGTTTGGTCACGATCATTACTGGTCCCGATCTCGATTGATACTTCGAATCCCGAGCTCGGTACCGCACCTTCATGTATCGGTCTGATATAACACATGACTGATCCTCGTCCCACCATCCTCGTCTCGGTTAATCAACAAAATCGGGTGAGCCCGGTTTTAACCGTATACAAGGAGAAAGATTTCTCATTCCTCGGCTAGAAAGACATTCTATGTCGCAATATGTAAATAAGTGAGTCTGGTACCTATTTAAAATGGGGTGAAATTAAAAAATAGCCAGATTTACAAGTGTTAACTAAAAAATGGCCACAATTAAAAGTAATTAAAATTTAGTCATTTGTCATGTAAAGATAAATCTGAACAATAATACTGTTCAAAATTTGGAAAATATTCCAGCATAATATACTGGAGTTCGAATTTTTTACATGTGAACTTCCAGTATATTATGCTGGAACTCCAGTCTATTATGATGGAGTTCCAATATAAATATACTGGAACTCCATCATAATATAATGGAGTTCCAGCATAATATACTGGTTCAACATTATATGCTGAAAGTTTATACACATGTGCTCCAATCTCCAGTATATTATTCTGGAACTTTCCGTGTAACACTTCTCAAATTTATAAAAGTTTTGAGACACGCTAATTATAGAACTAAATTATTACTATTATTTTTATTTTTTTCTTGCCTATAGTGATATATATATATATATATATATATATATATATATATATATATATATATATATATATAAATAAATTGAATATACAATTAGGGAAATATTAATAATTTTAATATTGGTATTTATTAAAATTAGGTATAATTAAATACAGATTAAGTCAAAACAAACACACACACACACACAAAAAAAAAAGAAGGAAAAACAAGCAAACTATGAAAAAAAAATGTGAAAGCCTTAAACCATAAAAGGCTGTGGAAGGCAAAAAGAAGTAACAAAAGGGGGTTTTATACTTTATATAAGAAACAGAGAAAAATAATCGTGAAAAGGTAGAACTACAAATCCTCTCTCTGTTCACGCACGAAACGCAGAATCGTGAACCAGGGCCTTGCTGCTCAGTACTCACGCAGGCAACGGGAAGTTTAGGTTTCTTTACAAATCACAAATTTTTGAACTCAGGTATATAAAATTCTTCATTGTCAATTATCCTAAAGTAGTAATAGGTATAGTAACTCCCTTCTTTCTCCATATCAACAATAGATTTCATATTTAGGGGTGAAACTTTAAAATTGATTAAATTATTGTAGAATCGATTGTTTGACTGGTGTCAATTGGACTGGGGCTTACGTATTGGCTCGAGAAGTTTTGAGGTGGGTTGATATAACCCTTTACCAAAGTGGTTTAACTCACAATAGTATGCATACAAGGTGTTTGATGAATTGGCTAAAAGAGTGAATATGTACTTAATTGAAGTGAGTGAGTTCCTGTTAGCTTAGAATTATTTTAGTTAAAGTTAGATGATTTATTTTGATATACGTGCATAAATTTTCAGATTTTTGTGTTATTCTTATATGACATTTTCATGTTAAAAATTTATTAAAAAGCAAGAACGTTTAGAAATAATTTTGAATGTTTATTTCATTCTTATGCCATACCTTACATTTAAGAATTCTAGAATAAGTATGTTTGAAAGATTTAGACTTGAAAAGTCACAAGAAGAAGTTTTAGAAAGAAAATATTTTTGGGAGTATCCTTTATTCTGAGAAGGGGTCATCGTCCAGGCTGAAGCTCCTGACCAACGCGTTGACTTCCTGAAACTACTTGCACCAAAGTAGGGAGCACACGAGCCGAGGGTCTCGTTGCTGAGAATTTACTTAGCCATGTTAAGGTATGATACATGAGCGTTAGAGAACCATGAAACGAGTGGCACCTCGTGGATTAGGCCTATTACAGGTTGGGATCGAACCTGTGTCGATCACACGGTGACTAAGACAGAAATAGGTCAGGATAGTTGGAACTCCCAAAGTATAAATAAAAGTATTTTTATTCTTATTTATTTTTTTTAAAATGAAAAGAAATTCTTTTAGAATATTCATAAACTACTATTATGTAATTATTTTAGGATTGTTCTTAGAAGCTTTAAGTTTTCTATGCATTTAGAACCTTTGCTCATAATGTATATATTATTAAAGTTTCGTCCTTGTCGTTGAGACTCACTGAGTACAATGGATGGTACTAACGTTCTCTTTTGGGAACCTACGTTGGTCTGTGGTACAACGTAGGAATCGATTTTGCAGGCGAACAGGCTACGTGTTAGGACTTCCATCTCTTCCAGTGCTATTGGTGAGCTCCACTTTTGTTCGTGGAGTATTCCTTAAATTCATATTTATCTAGCTATTTCTTTGTTTACTTAGAGAACTGGCCAGAAAATCTCATATCCTGAGCAGTGCGTCAGTTTATCAGTAGAGGCTTCATAAACATAGTCGTGGGGTTAAGATTCAGATGTTTTTGATAATAACTTAGTAGTATTCCATTGTTTTCTACGAATAAAGTTTTGGAGTTGGTTTATTTTAGATATTTAGATTAATTAAAAGAATTTGATTACAATATTGCCTTATTGCATATAAAGTTTGAAGTTATAATAGATTTGATAAGCACAGATGGTTCGCTCGGTCATGTTAAGTGATCAGGTACCAGTCCCGGCTTGTTTAGGAAACGGATCGTGACAAACTTGGTATCAGAGCCTCAGGTTTATGGAGTCCTAGGGGTCTATTGAAGCCGTGGTAGTAGAGTCTTGTTTATTGGTATGAAGCGTGCCATACTTATAAACAGGAGGCTATAAACATTTAGAAAAAGTATCATTTTTTCATACTTTAGATCGTGCAGTAGATCCTACCTCTAAGAAATTATCTAATGTATTCGTTTCTCCAAAACTCGCAGAAATGGCTCGTACTCGCAACTCTAACACCAACACTCAGGATGCTGCGCAAGAAACTATTTCTACTATTGTGGCTCAAGGCAGAACAAAAAGGACTTCAACTCAGAAAAGGAAGGGTAAATCCACAAATAGGGTTCAAGTACCTCGGGTTGAACAGGAAGAAAGGGTGGAGCATGATGATCCAGTGCCTCAGGATCCAGTACGGCCCCCAACAGCAGCTCCGACTCAGACAATTATATCTCCAGAGGTGGGTCAGATGTTTAATGCAGTCAACAGCGCTATGGAGATGTTTAAAGCCTTCATGGTAAACCAGAACGAGAGAAGAGATGAGATTCCACCTCAATCAAATAGACAAAACAATTTTGAGTCCTCAAGAGTGAATGAATTTTTGAAGTTGAGTCGTCCAGTGTTCCATGGTTCTACAGTTGATGAATATCCAATGTTGTGGTTGGATGGTGTCAATAAATCCCTCCGAGCGATGAAAGCATTTGATGATGAAGCTGTGGAGCTGGCTGCTTACCAACTTAGAGATGTGGCTGGCGCTTGGTTTGAGATGTGGGAAAAGGAAAGAGATGAAGATGATGGTCCGCCTACTTGGGGAGAATTTGAAGGGGCCTTGATGGCTAACTTTATCTCGGAAGAGGATAGGGAAGCTAAGGCTATAGAGTTCGAACAGCTCAAGCAAGGGAATAAAAGTGTGCAAGAGTACTACGTGGAATTCATAAGGTTGGCTAAGCATGCTCCTCACATGGTTCAGACAGAAAAACAAAGATTCACAGGTTTGTTAGCGGTTTGGCTTAACACATTAAGGATACGACATCAGCTGCAGCGGTAGGGATGTCAACCTTCTCCTCTGTTGTGGGATTCGCCAAGCACTTAGAAAAAGACAGACAACAAAAGAGAGAAGAAAAAGATCATAACAAGAAAGCTCGGAAAACGGGCAGGTTTAATGGTACATACAACGAAGGTAGAAGGGATTCCTCTGATAAGGAGTCATTAGCACCAATCCAGTTCAGTCATCAGTCAGGTGGTGGGTCTTCCTTCAGACGTACTCAGAGTTATGGAAACCAGTCTCGCCAGAATCACAATTTTAGGACATCATCCTCACATAGCCAGAGTCATGCTGAGCAACATTCAAACCAACAAGGTCTTTGTGGAACCTGTAAGCGGCAACATTCAGGTCAGTGCAAGTTCGGGTTTCATGGTTGCTATCATTGTGGAGACATTGGTCATATAAAGTCTAACTGGCCAAACTTGCGACGTAATTTCAGTGGTGGATCAACTCGTCCTTCTAGTTCCTCATCTACTGCAGCTGCACCACCTCAGGCTCATGGTTCTCATAATCAGACCGGGCATGGGGCAGGCAGAGGTCCAGATCGAGTTACTCAGGGAGGGGGCAACCCCGTTTGTTTGCTACACTTGATAGTTAGAGTACAGAGGCATCTGCAGAAGTTATTACAGGTGTACTTTTAGTCTGCTCACATAATGCTTATGCCATAATGGATCCAGGTTCAACGTTTTCATATGTGACTCCATACTTTGCAATTAACCTCGGGCTAGAACCTGAACAACTTAGTGAGCCATTCCTAGTATTTACTCCAGTTGGCGAGTCAGTAAAAGTCACAAGAGTCTATAGAGGTTGTATAGTTTCAGTCCAAGGTCGCAACACTAGGTCCAATCTCATAGAATTAGAAATGGTGAATTTCGATGTGATTATGGGTATGGATTGGTTGTCTTCATGCTATGACATGTTATATTGTCATGCCAAGATAGTCAGGTTCCAGTTTCCAAATGAAGAAGTCTTAGAGTGGAAGGGTAGTTCAGCATCGATTGTAGGTAAATTTATTTCTTACCTTAAGGCACAACGAATGATCGGTAAGGGGTGTCTCGCCTATTTGGTTAACATAATTAATCCAGAATCAGAACTACCAGCTCTTCAGTCAGTGCCAATTGTTAGAGAATTTCCAGAAGTTTTCCCAGATGACCTTCCCGAACTTCCTCCTGAAAGAATCATAGACTTTGGCATTGATCTCATGCCAGGTACTCAGCCCATATCTATACCTCCTTATAGGATGGCTCCAACAAAACTTAATGAGTTGAGAGAGCAGTTGAAAGACCTTCTTGACAAGGGCTTCATCAGGCCGAGTGTTTCACCATGGGGTGCCCCGGTCCTGTTTGTCAAAAAGAAGGATGGGTCTCTCAGAATGTGCGTCGACTATCGACAGTTGAATAAAGTTACCATTAAGAACAAGTACCCACTGCCAAGAATTGATGATTTATTTGACCAACTTCAGGGTGCAAAATACTTTTCAAAGATAGACTTGACGTCGGGGTACCATCAGTTGAGAATCAGAGAAGAAGATATATCTAAAACAGCCTTTAGAACTCGCTACGGGCACTATGAATTTCTAGTATTGTCCTTCGGGTTGACAAATGCTCTAGCTGCATTCATGGACCTCATGAACAGAGTTTTCAAGCCATTCCTTGATAACTTTATTATCGTATTTATAGATGATATTTTGGTATACTCTAAGAGCAAGGATGAGCATGTCGATCACCTCAGGATAGCCTTGCAGACCTTGAAGAAGAATGAGCTTTATGCCAAATTTTCAAAATGTGAGTTCTGGTTGCAGTCAGTAGCATTCTTAGGCCATGTGGTATCTAGTGAAGGCATAAAAGTAGACCCTCAGAAGACAGAGGCAGTCAAGAACTGGCCTAGGCCGACAATGCCAACCGAAATCAGGAGTTTCTTGGGGTTAGCTGGCTACTATAGAAGGTTTGTAGAGGGGTTTTCCTCACTTGCAGCTCCATTAACTAAGTTGACTCAGAAAGCAGTTAAGTTTCAGTGGTCAGACGCTTGTGAGCAGAGTTTTCAAGAGTTAAAGAAAATTTTGACCACTGCACCTGTGTTAACCTTGACGACAAGTTCGGGTGGGTTCACAGTGTATTGTGATGCCTCTAGAGTGGGTCTTGGTTGTGTTCTTATGCAAAATGGAAAAGTTATTGCCTATGCTTCCAGACAGTTAAAGAATCATGAAAAGAACTACCCCACCCACGACTTGGAGCTTGCAGCTGTGGTGTTTGCATTAAAAATATGGCGACACTACCTTTATGGAGAGCGTTCTGAAGTGTTTACAGATCTCAAAAGCCTCCAGTACACTTTCAAGCAAAAAGAATTAAATTTTGAGACAGAGAAGGTGGCTAGAGCTATTGAAGGATTATGACATCAATATCCTTTATCACCTGGGCAAAGCTAACGTGGTAGCAGATGCACTTAGTAGGAAGTCAATGGGTGTCTTGGCCCATCTTGCAGTACAAAGGCGAACGTTGGGTAGAGAAATTCAAAAGCTGGCAAATGATGGGATTAGATTGGATGAGACCGAAGAAGGGGGTATAACTACTTATGCCTTAGCGCAATCCTCTCTTGTTGCGCATGTCAAGGCTAAGCAAGACGAAGATCCGTACTTAGTGAAGTTAAAAGAAGGAGTCAGAAACAAATAAATCACTGCTTTCACTCTAGGAAGTGACGGAGTTTTGAAGTTGAATGATCAGTTATGTGTGCCTGATGTGATAGTCTTAGGAAGGCCATAATGGAAGAAGCTCACAGTTCGAGGTACTCTATCCACCCAGGTGCTACCAAAATGTATCTAGATTTGAAAGAGTTGTATTGGTGGAAAGGCATGAAGAAACAAGTAGCAGATCATGTGGCTAAATGTTTGAATAGCCAGTAAGTCAAAGCCGAGCACCAGAGGCCTGGTGGCCTAGCTCAAGATATAGAGATACCCCAGTAGAAGTGGGAGATGATTAATATGGATTTCGTAGTAGGTCTACCTCGCACATACCGTAAGCATGATTCAATTTGGGTTATTGTAGACCGACTGACAAAGTCCGCGCATTTCCTACCAGTAAAGACGACAAATTCTGTTGAGCAGTATGCGTAGTTGTACATTAAAGAAATAGTCAGATTGCATGGTACTCCAGTTTCTGTCAGATACAAGAAATAGTCAGATTGCATGGTACTCCAGTTTCAATCATATCTGACAGAGGCCCTCAGTTCACGGCGCATTTTTGGCAAGCATTTCAGAAAAAATTAGGTACCAAGGTCAATTTGAGCACCGCTTTCCATCCACAGACCGATGGCCAGGTAGAAAGGACTGTCACACCTCATTTTTCCGCTACCCCAGATTAATGAAGGGTAATAAGGGAATTTTTCCAATTAAAGTGACATTATTCGGATTTGAGATTTATTTATTTATTTCAGAGTCGCCACCCGGATTTTTGACGATGCTCCGGGACACCGTGTTATTTAAAAATCCCAAACCGAGGAAATTTTGACTCTGTTTTAATTTGTCTGCGACCAGAAATCCGAGTAAGGAATTATGTTAACCCGGGAGAAGGTGTTAGGCATTCCCGAGTTTTGTGGTTCTAGCACGGTCGCTTAACTATTAATATTTGGCCTAATTATCTAATTATTTACATATTTTAAACCTATTGTGCTTTTTAGCCTTTTTCACTTTTTACCGCTTTTAGTATTTATGGATTTATCTTGAAACAAGTCACGATGGCGTGACTTGTTTGTTTTTGGACATATTACAATTACGCCACATGAAATGCACCCGTAATTGCAACACGCGATTTTAATATAATTTGAAGTTGAAGACGGGGACATGAGTTGTCGCACCCGAGTGTAGACTGCGTAGTCAGGACTATGGTCGTGACGATTTTATAGTGCCTATTTGAGGAGATATTTGATTATTCCTTATGTTTTCTATTTGAAGGAACATTTTGGTTTTAAAATCAATTAGGATGTTTTATGGATTTATCTTGGACAAGTTACGATGACGTACACTTGTTATTTTTGAACACATGGTAATCATGTCACATGAAATGCACCCGTGGTTGCTACATGCATTTTTTTAGTTGTTTGGAGTGAGGGTGGGGGGAATGAGTTGCCACTCCCGAGTGTAGGTTAAGGTAATTTGAGGTAATACTCGATTTTTGTCAAGTTTCAAAGTAAAGGTGTTCATTCTACCTAAGGATTACCTAAAATGATGTTCAATAGCCTAAAGATAACATGTTTTGGGCTATGGCCTCATTTAAGCCCCAAATTGTATCACTTTAGGCCATCCTAATTAATTCATTTGGACATGATTCGAAAAATAGTTAAGAACAAACATACTAACACATCTCACGTCTATATGGTAAGAAATAAGGCAAATTTTGAATTGTGAATATAAGGTTACATATACAAGATTTCTTTACCGTTTGATCTACTCCTATATACTAAACAAGAGTATTTATACACAGCTTATGGATCTAACATGGAATTTTGTCTTAAATTTTGTGACAGAACAAGCCTTAAAAAAACTGAATTAAGCTATGGTTGCTTTTATTTAGAGCGGACAGTTTAAGAAAAGATCCGGATTTCAGATTCTACCTTTTGATAATCGATTTGAAAACCCATTTGTGTTCAGTAGTGAGAAATTTACAGCGGATTTCGTGAATGAAAACACTTCTCATGCTAATTGACAACAGAAGAGAAAAAGGACTGGTTACAGATTGTTTAACACAATTAATGGGTCTAAAATTCCAGGCCCCATAGCCTGAACTTCAGACACTACCAGGCTCAGTTGGGCCATGTTTACGAGTCTGGCCCAGCTGGGGTGACCTTGGCATGTCTGGACCATAACTAGTATAGTAATAAACGTTTCTGAATTAAGAAAAATACAACTGATTATAAATTTTATATAGTTCAGTCCATATTTACAACTGAAAAAAGGAAATGTACATAGAAGACTGTAGATATTCTATTACTATTACATTACTCCTGAATCATAGTAATACTGATTTACTAAAAGGAAAAATAAAGAAGGGAAAAACAAAACTAGTTGTTGCTCCTGTGCAAGCCAGCAAACATGTCCTTCAAAGACTTAAACCTGCATTTTAATTATAAGTCCAAAGTTTGAGTACTTGGACAGTATTAATGACAGACCTTTGGGCATTTTTGTGAGATGAATCTAGTCACAAAAGGGGAGTTAGATTCATCCTTAATGATGCCATAGGATAACAAAATATGTTCATGCCTTCTTATGGACTAAATCTAACCATAGAAATGGTTAGATTCAAACCCAGTGATATTACTTTGTTTAGACTCTTTAACAGTCATTTTTGTGTCATGCAAAAGATTTCAGCAAGCATTTATTCAAATACCTTGACTACTATGGGCATTTTGAGGAGTGAATCCGACCATTTTGTTACTTCAGATTCACTTTCCTAAAGCTCCATCTCATTACACACTTATATCCTTTGAAGGATAATTTTCAGCAAAAAGCTAAACTACTGTTATGCACAATTAATGGGGTGAATTTGACTATTAGAAAGTTAGATTCATCTACCCTAGTCGTAATTCAACATAATTCTAAACCATATAGAGGCTTGCTCATTTAGGAATTTTAGAGGATAAATCTGACCAATCAAAGGCTCAGATTCCTCACTCTGATGCCCTTCTTAAT
>ML425249.1:0-32438 GCA_005239525.1 Nicotiana knightiana
CGACCGTGCTAGCCCAGCGATCAGAGGCAGTACACTTAGCCATTAGCGCGGCCACGCTAGTCTAGTTCGCACACGTTATTTTCAAGGGTAAAATTGGAAGCTTGGGACAATTCCACTTAACCTATATAAGGTTCAACTCGCCCAAAATAGAGGATTATCAAGTTTTAAAGTCTTGTTCAAATAAAGCAAAGGCAAGAGGCAAGGAGGAAAATTGGGCATCAAATCTCATCTTTCTTCCTTGTGTTTATACCATTATTGATGAATTCTTCTATTGTTGTTTTTAGCACAATTATGAGTAGCTAACTTATTTAGTCTAAGGTTTTGGTGGAACCTGTTGAGGATGAATATCTTGTTATACTAATATAGTTTGCTTGGTTTTAATCTCTATTTGTTCAACTAAGTTCTTTTTGTAGTTGATTGAAGGGCCCTCAATTAGTTGTGCCTATTTAGTGTGTATCTACTCGAGAGAGAGTGCATATTTAGGTAGTTTTTGTACAACACCACTTCCAAAGTATATGAGGGATCCATAACCGAGGGCTTAAAGGCTGGATTAGGGATAACGATACCTTGGGTGCAATCTAAAGTGAGATATAAGATAGCTAGCGTAACTCGGGAGAGTGCGTCTAGTAAATTGTCGTAATTACTCGGGAAAGATTTACGGTAACAAGAGTGCTCATGATTGATAGATATAATTAGGTCAAACTATATGAAATATACAAGAAGGGATTCCATCAACAGGGGAAACCATAACCATAGATCTTTCTCGCATTTGTTTACAACCCAGCAATAGTTATATTCTAGTTTAATTAATTTCATTCAGTTTTAGTTAGTAGAAACACCAACAATTGATATTCATAATNTCGAGTGAGTCTAAATACTCAGATTATATTTGTAACGTCCGCTTAGTATTTTTATAAGACATATTTGGGCGAGATCAGTGACTATTGGGGGTCTGGATACCTGAGTGGATCTTTTGCTGCTCAGTATAGTTGATTTTGATGTGATATTAGGTATGGATTGGTTGTCACCATGTCATGTTTTTATATATTGTCAGACTAAGACCATGACATTGGCGATGTCGGGGTTTCCAAGGGTTGAGTGGAGCGGTTCTATAGACTATGTACCCTGTAGGGTTATTTCATACTTAAAGGCTCAGTGGATGGTTGAAAAGGGTTGTCTATCCTATTTGGATTTTGTGAGGGATGTTAGTGCAGAGGCTCCTGCTAGTGATTTTATTCTTGTGGTGCATGATTGTTTGGATATGTTCCCAGCAGACCAACTGGGCATGTCGCCTGACAGGGATATTGACTTCGGTATTGATTTGGTGCCGGGAACTCAGCCCATTTCTATTCCACCATATCATATGGCACCGGCGGTATTGAAGGAGTTGAAGTAACAGCTTCAGGAACTTCTTGATAAGGGGTTTATTCATCCTAGTGTGTCACCTTAGGGTGCACCGGTTCTATTTGTGAAGAAGAAGGATGGTTCTATGAGGATATGCATTGTTTACAAGCAGTTGAACAAGGTCACAGTCAAGAACAAGTATCATCTACCACGTATTGATGATCTATTCGACCACCTTCAGGGAGCAAGGGTGTTCTCCAAGATTAATTTTTTGAGATCAGGATATCACCGGCTGAAGATTCGAGATTCAGATATTCTTAATACAGCTTTCTGGACCCGATATGGCCATTATGAGTTCCTTGTGGTGTCCTCTGGGTTGACCAATGCCCCAACAACATTCATGCATTTGATGAATAGTGTGTTTCAACCTTATTTGGACTCCTTCGTTATTGTATTCATTGATGATATCCTAGTGTACTCTCGTAGCCAAGAGGAGCATGCCCAACACTTGAGGATTGTATTACAGAGATTGAAGGAGGAGAAGATTTATGCAAAGTTCTCCAAGTGTGATTTTTGGCTCAGTTTAGTGGCATTTTTGGGGAACGTGGTGTCCAGTGAGAGTATTCAGATGGATCCGAAGAATATAGAGGCGGTGCAAAGTTGGACCAGACCGTCCTCAGCCATGGAGATTCGGAGCATTCTTGGTTTGGCGGGCTACTGCCGTTGTTTTGTGGAGGGTTTCTCATCTATTGAATCGCCCTTGACCAAATTGAACCAAAAGGGTGCCCCATTCAGGTGGTCGAATGAGTGCGAAGAGAGCTTTCAAAAGCTCAAGAATGCCCCGACCATAGCTCCAGTTGTAGTTCTGCCATCAGCTTCTAGTTCTTACATAGTGTATTGTGATGCCTCGTGGATATGTATAGGGTGTGTTCTGATGTAGGAGTGTAGAGTGATTGCTTATGCTTCGCTCCAGTTGAAGACCCGGCATCGCCAATGTCACGGTCTTAGCGTGACAATCTAGAACAGCATGACATAGAGACAACCAATCCATACCTAATATCACATCAAAATCAATTATACTGAGAAGCAAAAGATCCACTCGAGTCTCCAGATCCCCAATAGTCACCACACATGACCAATATACGTGGTCCACAATAATAGTATCGCTCATAGGAGTAGATACATGAACAGATAAAATTAAGGACTCATGGGGCATATCCAGAAAATGAGCAAAATACGAGAAAACATAAGAATAAGTGGAACCAGGGTCAAATAATACAGAGGCATCTCTGTGGAAAACAGAGAATATACCTGTAATCACAACATCTGAAGCAATGGCATCTGGTCTGGCAGGGAGGGCATAGAAACGGGCATGGGCCCCCCTAATCTACCTCCCCCGCTCGGGCGACTCATAGCTGATTGAGCTCCACCCCTAGCTGGCTGGGCGGGTGGTGGAGGAACTGGTGCTGGTGCCATCGGCCGAGTACTCTACTGTGGAACCCCACTCAATAACCTAGGGCAATCTCTCTTAATGTGACAAAAATCTCCGCACTCGAAACAACCTCTGCTCTGACGGAACTCCTGCTCTTGATGCCCAAAGGAACTACCCGGGGAAACATGAGCTAACAAAGTATGGTGAGAACTCTGCGCTGGTAGTGCACTGAATGATGACTGGCCTTGTTGATGACTGTGGGACTTGTGGCCAGATGATACACCACGGTGAACTGGGCGACCTGTATGAGCATGTCTGAATGGATGATCCCTACCGTGTTGGAACTGACCCCGAGAAGGAGCACCACTAAATCCACCCTATCCATGAGGCCTCTTGGCCTCTCTCTCAACCCGGTCCTGACTGCGAACCATCTTAATCTGACGGACGATGTCGACGACCTCATCAAAAGTAATACCAGACACTCTCTCTCAGGTCATAAGCAATCGCATCTGAAAAGTGAGGCCTTCTATGAACCTCCTGATCCTCTCTTTGTCTGTGAGAACCAACCAAATAGCATGACGGACCAACTCCAAGAATTGCATCTCATACTGTATCACAGACATATCACTCTGACGAAGTTGCTCAAATTGTCTGCGCAGCTCCTCTCAGCGGGACTGAGGCATGAACTTCTCCAGAAAGATAACGGAGAACTACTGCCAGGTAAGGGGTGCTGCACCGACTGGCCTACGCCTCTCTTAAGCCTCCCACCAATTGAATTCAGCCCCAGAGAACTTAAAGGTAGTGAACGAGACCCCACTGGTCTCCAGAATACCTTACGTACAGAGTATCCTCTGACACTTGTCCAAGAAACCCTTTGCATCCTCTCCCTCCGCACCACTAAAAGATGGAGGATGGAGTCTCCCAAATCTCTCTAATCAACGCTGCTCATCCTCAGGCATAGCAGGAACCACATAGTCATGTGCAGCTGCAAGTGCTTGGGCTGGTGGTTGTGTCTGGAGTCCCTGTAAAACCTGCTTAGGTGTGCGGGCGGCGGGAGTCTGAGTACCTCCCCCAGCCTGAGAAGTGGTTGCGGCCGTCAAAATAGAGACCGCCTGAGCAAGGCCAGTACACAAGGTCAGAATCTAAGCTAAGGTTTCCTGAAGGCCAGGAATCACAATGGGCACAGGTGGTGCCTGAGCTGGTCCCCTTGGTGCATCCGCAACTGGGACCTGGTCCTGATTTGGGGCAATCGGTGGATACGCAAGTACTGCCCCAGCTGTTGTACGGGCTGCACCTCTGTCCCTACCGCGGCCTCTACCGCGACCTCAGCCTGTCACCGCTATGGCTGGTGGTACTGGTGGCTGTCCATCCTGCCCAGTAACGATTCCTCACCATCTGTGAGAGAATGAAACAATAGAAGTTTAGTTACCAGAATCAACAAATTCGCACGACAAGAATTCAAGAATGTGGAGTTTTCCTAAGGGTTCTACAGCCTCTTGATGATAAGTATAGACGTCTCTATATCGATTTGCAAGACTCTACTAAACCTGCTCATGACTCCTAAGACCTAGGTAACCTAGCCTCTGATACCAATTTGTCACGACCCAAAATCTAACACGTCGTGATGGCGCCTATTAATGGTACTAGGCAAGCCGACTTTTGCAAAATACTCTAGTAATTCAATAAAAAAAGTAATTTAAAACTTTTTCATATCAGAAATTTTTCATAAAAACCAAAGTTGAACTCAAAATAGAATCAAAATACTGAAAATTAGCCCCAAACATCGGGATGTCACCAAGTCATGAGCATCTAGATAACCAGACTAATAAAACCAATGTCTAAGTATCAATACAAGGCCGAAAGAAATATAGAATGAGAGACAAGGTCCTGCGGACGTCGGCAGCTACCTCGTAATCTCCGATACTCAATCCTGCCCGAACTCAACTGCCTCCATGATCAAACACACCTAGATCTACACATGAAGTGCAGGGTGTATCATGAGTACAACCAACTCAGCAGGTAACATAAATAAATAAGGAACTGAGAAGCAGTGACGAGCTATACAGTACAGTTCATTTCAGTAATTTCAACTTGTTAGAATAGACATGAGTAAATGCCAGTAACATGAGTCAAATCAGCTGCAAGTTTACCAAGTTCAAGTAAGACCAATTATAACAAGTTTCCGGAAGTTCAGAACAGTAGCATGATTTAGCTAAATATAGCAACAAAAAAGAAAGATGCAACCTCTCAGGGTACTGTCACTCATCTCTCATTAGCTCAACACTCGGCTCTCAGCCCTCAATACACACGCTCGATAGGTACCTGCGCTCACTGGGGGTGTACAGACTCCAGAGGGGCTCCTACAACCTAAGCGCTATAATCCGCACGGACAACTCACATGTTGCAAGGACAACTCACATGCTATAATATCATATCAATATCCGCACGAACAACTAATGTGCTACGGAATCTATACCTCATAAACAGGCTCTCGGCCTCACTCAGTCATGAACCTCTCTAGTCTCACAACCCTCAGTAATAAAGGGAATCAGCCTAAATTACAATGCTACAATGTATCAGCAGGGAATAACAGAGACTAAGGTAAAATTATGCAAGAACTGCTACGACTGAGTATAACAACAATGTGTAGGTACATAGCCTAAGCATGATTTCTAACATGAAAGACAGTCAAATTGCTAGAAGACAAGGAATACATGTATGCACAAATAGGCCATTCAACTTCACAATCTCACGGGACGGACCAAATCACAATCCCTCACGGTGTACGCTCACACGCCTTTCACCTAGCATGTGCGCCACCTCCAAACAGTCACATCATACCAACTTCGGATTTCATACCCTTAAGACCGAATTTAAAAATTTACTTTACCTCAACAGCTAGAAATCCTACTCCGAAATGCCCTTTCCTCTCGAATCAGCCTCCAAATGCCCCGAATTAGTCACAAACAGTACAACACCATTAAAATAGGCTAAATGGATCAATCCCACAAGAAAACTACTAACATAGAACCAAAAATCCGAAATCGGCTCAACCCGGCCCCCCTTTCCCACGTCTCGAACCCCGACTAAAGTCAAAAAACCCGGAAGCCTATTCACTCACGAGTCTAACCATACCAAATTTATCAAAATTTGACCTCAATTTCCCCTTCAAAATTCCAAAGTTCACTCTCCAATTCCCAAGCCCTAAACCCCCAAATTTCCAACTCAAATCCCTATTTAGGTGATGAAGAAAGCCATAGATTCACAAAATTTAGATCAATACGGGTTAGAATTTCTTACCCAACGTTTTCCTTGAAATTCCACCAAAAATTGCCTCTCCCGAGCTTCTCAAGATAAAAATCAAAAATGAAAGAAAAAACCTCGAGCTGGTGTTTTTCTGCCCAGCAATACCTCACCTACTGAAATACCGCAAGTGCGGATTTCACTTAAAATTCTGACCTCGCTCCTACGGCCCCAAGACAGCATCTACGACCATTGCGGGTGCTAAAACCATCTCGCTTCTACAGTCCCAACTCGCACCTGCACTCCTGGGTCTGCTTTTGTGACCACCACAGTTACGGAATGCCATTGCACCTGCGTCCTCTGCCCAAGTCCTCATTAGCCGCATCTGCAACTCCTCCTTCGCTTCTGCAGGCTCGTAACCTGCGGTTCCCACTCCGCAGGTGCGGTTACACCAGTAGCAGCAGCTTCAACTTCAATTCTTCAACTAAAGTCAATCTGTTAATCATCCGAAATCACCCCGAGGCCCTCGGGACCTCAACCAAACATACCTAGAGGTCCTATAACCCCACACGAAGTTAGTCGAACCTTCAAATCACTCAAAACAACATCAAAACACCAAATTACACCTAGATTCAAGCCTAAGAACTTCTAAATTTCTGAGTTTCGCAAACGACGCCGAAGCCTACCCAACCACGTCCGACTGACCTCAAATTCTACACACAATTCAAAAATGATTCCACGAACCTACTCCAACTTTCAAAATTCCACTCTGACCCTGATATCAAAATTTCCACTGCCGGCCAAAATCGTCAAAATTGTAACTTTCGCCAATTCAAGCCTAATTCTACTACGGACCTCCAAATAACATTTTGGATGCGCTCCTAAGTCCAAAATAACCTAACGGAGCTAACAGAACCATAAAAATTCAAATCCGAGGTTGTTTAGACACAAGTCGACATTCGGTCGACTTTTTCGAACTTAAGCTTCCAATTAAGAGACTAAGCGTCTCAATTCACTTCGAAACTACTACGGACCCGAACCAACCAACCCGCTAAGACATAATACAGTTGTAAGTCACAAAAGAAGCATAAATGGGGGAAACAAGGCTATAACTCTCAAAATGACCGACCGGGATGTTACAGATCTACTTTTAGAAGGAAAGGATGATGTTGCCGGCAGTACTGGATGAGTGGGCAGCGGAGGCATTTACAAAGGGGTTCAACCCATTGAGTTTCAATGCCTCTCAAAAATTGAAGGAAAGCTTTCTAGAATTTCAGGTAACCATATGGGCAGATGTTCATAATCGCTACGAGTCAAAGATCAGAATAGAAGACAATCAACTAGGTTCTTCAGCATCTTCCAAAAAATGAAATCGTGATCGAAATCAAGATAATTTCAAAAATGATTTCGATGCAGATCGGAGATCCTCTAGAAGTCATTTTTTCAACCTTACAAGAGGACTGATGGATGTGGAAATAAAGGTTTTCTGTCATCGGATAAGTTCTCCTCTGATAGAAGGGCGGATTATGGTCGAAGCGGGAGATCGTTGTAGGAGAAAGAGGCTTTGGGGTCTCGAGATTCAGCGTATCCCAAGTTATCATATTACAATTGTAATATCAATTGGGTAGAGTTGGTGTCGGCTATGAGGAATATTAAAGAAACTAGGTTCTCGAAACCAATTCGATCGGATCCTAGCCAGAGGGATCCTAATCTATGGTATGAGTTCCATGGAACTCACGGTCACAGGATTGGGGACTGCCGACACCTTCGTGAAAAGGTAGAAACATTGTTGAAAAATGGTCACCTCAGAGAGTTCTCAAGTGACGGAGCAAAGAACAACTACAGGAGAAACCGGGATGTTGTAGAACAACCTAAACCGGCTGCAGGGTCACCTCATATGACGATAAACATGATCTTCGGTGGAGATAAAGTAAATGGGGTGACATTTTTGGCAGAAAATAAGACGAAGATATTAGTGACTCATGGGAAATTCGAGAGGTCTCAAAAGATGACATCACCTTCACAGAAGAAGATGATGATGGACTTCTTCTACCGCACAATGATGTTTTTGTAATTTCTCTTAATGTTTAAGATTTAAAAATTAAATGTGTGTTGGTTGATCCAGGAAGTTCGGGAAACATCATACAATGGAGAGTTTTAGAGCAAGCAAAGCTGACCGGAAACATAGTTATGACGATAAAGCTTTTGGTTGGGTTCAACATAACAAGTGCGAATACCCGAGGAGAAATTTCGCTGCCCACACATGCCGAAGGAGTAACAAAGATTGACCTATTCGAAGCGGTAGATGGAGACATGGCCTATAATGTAATCCTTGGAAGGCCATGGATACATGAAATGAATGTTGTACCTTAAACATACCATCAATTGTTAAAATTTCCTACACTAGAAGGGATCAGGCAGATCAGAGGAGATCAACCGGTTGCAAGGAAGATGAACGCACTAACCATTTCCAGTAGCAAGGGCAAAGAAACAAGAAAATAAAAATTACAGGAATCGGTGCCTTCTTCCACCTCGATTGAAGATGATAAAGATGAGGAGTCAATGGACTTATATCAGATATCGAGGTCTTATCAGGTACCTGAGGAAATAGATGCGGCCAAATCAACAGCAGAAAAGCTCGAACAAGTGGCCTTGTGTGAGGAGTTCTTGGAAAGAAAATTCAACTTAGGAACAGGGTTAAGTCCCAAACTCAGGTAAAAAATTATGAATTTTCTAAAATCAAATGTTGATTTCTTTGCTTGATCGTATTCAAATATGATGGATATTCCATTGGAAGTTGTTGTCCACAAGCTAAGTTTGGATCCTAACTTTCCTCTGGTAAGGCAGAATAAACGACCGATAGCAGAGGTAGCTAACGTAGTGGTAGTACCTAAAAAGAATAATAAACTTAGAATGCGTGTAGATTATAAGGATTTAAAGAATGCTTTCCCTAAAGACTCTTTCCCATCGCCAAATATTGATCAAATGATTGATGCTATGGTCGGGCATGAGTTAATGAGTTTACTTGATGCTTATTCCGGGTATAATCAAATTAGGATGGACTCGAAAGATCAAGAGAAGACTTTTTTATCATAAATTTTGGCATGTGATGCCTTTTAGGCTTAAAAATGCCGGAGCCACTTATCAAAGGCTTGTTAATAAAATATTTGAAAAATGGATAGGTAAGACAATGAAAGTTTATATTGATGACATATTAGTTAAGTCACATAATGCATGAGATCATCTGAAACATCTCCAAGAGACGTTTGATATCATAGAAAATACAACATGAAGCTCAACCTGGAGAAGTGTGCCTTCGGAGTTGGTTCTGGTAAGTTCTTGGGATTTCTGGTCTATCAAAGAGGAATCGAAGTAAACCCCCATAAAATCAAAAACATCAAGGATATCCTGGACTAGCTAAAAAGTGTGAAGGAAGAACAGAGGTTGACCGGTAGATTGGCGGCTCTAAGCAGGTTCACCTCGAGGTCTTCAGAAGTGCCATCAATTCTTTTTCATTTTTTGAAAAAGAAGAATGATTTTGTGTGGACTTCGGAATGCCAACAGGCAGTGAAAGATCTAAAAAGGTACCTGTCTAGCCCTCCATTATTGTCAAAATTGAAATAAGGTGAGCAACTGTTGATTTATCTGGCGGTCTAGGAAGTAGCAGTAAGTGTTGTTGTGGTTCGAAAAGAAGAAGGTATGAAATTTCCCGTGTATTATGTTAGTAAAGATTTATCTGAGCGGAGACACGGTATCCGCACCTTGAAAAGTTGGCCTTAGCTCTCGTAGTTGCCTCACAAAAGCTTAGGCCTTATTTTCAATGCCATCTTATAGCTTTTGTGACAACCTTTCTTTTGAAGGATGTCCTTTATATAGATGATTTATCGGGTCGTTTGTCTAAATAAGAAGCTAAATTTAGTGATTTCGACATCGAATACAAGCCCAGAACTGCAATCAAGTCACAAGTTTTGGTCAACTTCATGGTTGACTTTAGTCCAGGATTAATAACTTGAGCTGCTAAAGAAGCAACGTCAGTATCGGGGACGGTATCAGGATTTTGGACCTTGTTTCCATATGGAGCTTCCAACATAAAAGGGTCTGGTCTCGGGGTAGTATTAATAACTCCTTCGGGGAAACCCAGAGACAGGCCATTAGAATTGTTCCACTCACTAACAATGAAACCGAGTACGAGGCTTTGATTGCAAGACTTGAACTAGCCCGGGGACTAGGTTCTGAGGTCATCCAAAAAAACTGTGACTCCCAACTGGTAGTGAACCAAGTGTATGGATTTTTTTACACCAAGGAGGAGCACATGCAACAACACTTGAACAAGATTCAAGTATTACTTTCCCGGTTCAGGGAATGGTCAATCATCCACATTCCAAGGGAGGAAAATGTGGAGGCAGACGCTTTGGCTAATTTGGGTTTGTCGACAAAAATGAAAGGGTCTGATGCTGGTGCGGTATTTCAATTATTTCATTCGATGTTGGATGTGGACAGATACTGTGAAGTTAATTCAGCCAACTTAATTTGGGATTGGAGAAACGAGTTTATAGAATATCTAAGGCATGGCAAATTGCCTGAAGACCCAAAAGCATCCCGAACACTATGGACCAAGGCATCTTGAAATTGTCTTGTTGACGGACAATTATACAGGAGGTCATTCGAAGGACCATTGACTCGGTGTTTAGGGATGTCGAAGGCTGACTACATGATGAGGGAAGTTCATGAAGGAATATGCGATAATCATTCTGGTGTAGACCCGTTAGTTCTAAAGTTAATCAGAATTGGCTACTATTGGCCTCAGATGGAGCAAGACCCGTTAGTTCAAAACTGTGATAAATGACAACGCCATGCACAGTTAGTGCACCAACCGGTAGAACTTTTGCATTCAGTGGTATCTCGTGTATCAAAGCTTTATTTACTACAGCAAAAAAATGTTTATGTAAATGTACTTTTAAAGATAGAGAGAATAAATGAAAGTCCTTTTATTTTATCTTATTTCTTGTCTGAATAATAAGTTAATCTACTTCATCGTTTGAAAGTTAGTTAAAACTTCAAATGCTTGTGCCGGAATAAATAGGAGATGTCCTCTTCAAGAGCACCATAAACATAAGGGCTCTGTCTTATGAAACCCTCATAGTCAAAGGGTAGATTCCGGAAGTATTTATGCCCAGAATCCAAAAGCTATCGGATGTGAAAAGATTCCCGAAGCTTTGTTAGTTAAATGAAAAAGAATATCTTTTGCATAACACTAAAGAAAAGAATTTCTTTCATATTAAAATGCCAAACTCAGTAAAGAAGTTTTGGGCATAGTTAAAGAAAGAAAATAAAAATATATACATTAAGTCTTTCTACCAAAACCCGAATGGAGAGAAGAGTCTTCGTTTTCTTTATCGGAAGAAGGTTGTGTTGCTTCCTTTTCGGGGCATTTATCTTCATTTCCACCTCTTTTATCTTCCTCTTCGGTTCCCAAATACTTGGAGTTAGTATTTGAAGAGTCAGAAGCAGCGGGCCGAGGAGGGAGGTTCGCGAAAGCAAATGTCTTCAGTTCACGAGCTTTGACAAGGAATTCATCAATGTTAGCAATTCCTTCTTTGGCCTCCTCCAAAGTATTCCTCTTCATGTGATATATGGCATAGGTTTTCTCGATGAGGAAGAATCTTCTTGATCTTGGAGTTCAGCTCGGAGTTTTTGAATCTTGGATTGGAGCTTTTCATTTCTAGATTTCATAATGCTGATTTTGGAATCAAGCTCAACATTAGTGATCGAGTGCAGCTAATTCTGCTTCATGACCCTTTTGAGCCTTTCTTCCATTCTTGCTCTCTTCTCCTCGGCAGCACTGGACTCCTTGGTTTTGGATCGTAAGCTAGCTTCCATGTTATTAACTTGTTCCATGAAGGTAGACCTCACGTTCGGCAGCAGCAGTCACAGTATCATGAAGTTCAGTCCACTTAGCCTTTGCATCCTTGAGATCTTCATGCAATCAAGCAGCCTCTTTACTGTGGGCCATTCTATCTTGATCGGATCTCTACAACCAGGCCTTGAGGTCATCCATTTGAGAAATTTTTGCTTCCGGTACCGGGAGGCGCTCGGCAAATTGATTTTGTTTGGCTAAAAGCCGATCTCGTTCAGAAGTAAGCTCTTGCTTGTCCAAAATCAACCTTTGCAGGCCCTCAGAAGCAAGAAGGTTAGCCTGAAAGATTAGAGTTAAATTTATTAATGCAGAGTAAAAATGAAAAAGAGATAGAAGAAAGTTAGATGTATACCTGCGCGAAAAAGTGCATGATATTGTTTAGCAAATATTCACCGGAGAGAGAATCCATCTTTCTCCAATCTTTTTCTGAGGCCAGCGGCTTCAGATAATTGCAAGCTCCACCGGCTTGGAAAGTATGTGGTATTCATTTGAAACTGTGAGGGTGACACTTCGTTTGCCACTAAGGTTTATGAGTGGGTAATGGGAAAATGTTCCCTAGATTCCCATGATCGGATGACCGTGGGAAGGGAACATTTATTTTTTATTCAATTGGGCTAATAGAGAGACAGAAGCTGGTGGAGAAGGAGATGTGGTGGAGACAGGTTCAGAAGTTGAACGCGGGAGAAGTTTAGGGGTTGAAATCCTTTGACCAAAAGTAGTTGTGGGAATTCAAAAATGAGATGAAGCGTTTTCAGCCATTTCCATTCCCCTCCCCCTCCTCCTCCCCCATAGTCCTTGAACTTCTTTTGGTGGTGGAGTTTGAAGCTTTCCCGGCTGAGCATCCGGTTGAGCAGATGAAGATCTTTTTCTTCTCTGAAGGTAGCCTCTTCATCATCGGCTCCTTCATTATCAAGTATCACTGTGGCTGGTTGGGTTGGTGCTTTCTTCAATTTCTTCCCTTAAGTCTCAACTGAGGAGGGACGTTTTCTCTTTGATTTCTTATCCCTTGGCTGGGGACTCCGGGAGGAGGTACCTTCACTAGAAGTAAGAGTAGATTCACGAGTTCTCCTCCAGTTAAGGGCATTCTACAGTACCCGCTCAGCTTCTATAGGGTCATCGAGAGCCTCGATGTCAGGGCAAACAACGGATCCCTTCGGAAGAATTTTTGTTTACTATGATTTTTGTCTTTCCGCTTATATTTGGGAGCCATTTCTTTCCACCTTCAGTATTCTGGTGTAGTAATATCTAGAATTTTTTCGTACCTATTGGGCCAGATCTTGAAGCCGTGGTGGTTTCCAATGAGTAGCTGGAAAAAGGAAAATAAAAAGTTAGCATCAAAAGAAGGTGTTTTTAAAACATGGAAAGAAAAAAGATACTCGAAGACTTACGGAAGAGATTCCATGATTCAAGAAGAGAAGGTGATGTGGTCGGAAGGATGTCCCTGGTAGCAATACCAATGAACCGTTCCATCTGGCCACGGTCGTTGTCATCGTCAACGCTGGTAAGAAGGGCATGATGACTATGTTTGCTAAGTTTTATCACAACCCCTCGGAAGATCTTTAGGGAGTAAAGATTTATCATGTGAGCAAGAGTGAGGGTTTCCCCGGTCTCAGAGCATAATTGGGAAGGCAAGCCACCATACTCCGTACTGATGGGCCTGCTTGTGCCAAATAGATTTGGTACCGATGGCAAAATTTTAAGATTATTGGGTCGATTCCTTGACCCATTCCCAAAGTGAAAAGGTATGTATAAACATGCATGAAACCTGGTTTGGAGAAGGTGACCATCTCTACCTTGTTAGGAACGAGGATTTCAATGTTGTTTCAATTGCACCTCCTTCACAACAAGGATACTAGGAGGACGAATGGAAAAAGGGACCTACAAACAAGCCAATGTCTGTCACTTTTGAGATTTGCGGGTTCTTTTTGTTCTTGAAGTTTAGATTTGGTGCTAAGATGAAGGGGTATGATGGATTTCAGGGTAGGAGGTTGAGACTCGACATCAACCTTTTTTGTTTTATTCTTCTTTGGACCTCCACATAAGAGAAGGCCAAAGTTTCTGAAGGAAACAGTGTTAGAAGACATGATGGTAAGAAATTTGTGAAGAAATATTTATTGAGAAAGTTGAAGTTTGCAGTAGGGTTCTATGGTAAATCAGAGAAGAATAAGAAGTTGAAAGAGTACAAAATAAAAATAATGGGTAATGAAGAATTTTATAGACGTTAAAAATCGTGGTCATGATTACCTTGAAAACTTACAAAAATATTTGTCAATCACGGGGTAACGCGTGTTCGGGCCATTAAATGCAAAGAGACGTGCGTCCTTTCAAGTGTCAGAGGCTGTTCAGAAATAAGCCCTCTAAGGAAAGAGGCTTCATCTACTTTCCGATAACACTAAAGAATTATCACCGGAAAGTAGGGACTATCTGTATGAGGTAAAATTGGTTAGTGACAACTGGATGAATAAAGAGGTGACATGTGGAGCTAAAGACAGGTAGGATGTGAGTCAGCAAATAGTCGATACCGATTGCAAGCATGTGACCCTTAATGGATGAATCCCAAAGACAGATTAGCCGATGACAAAGATTCAAGGAATTGACATCGGCAGCATTCAATGAGCAGCCGTTATCGAGAATATCTGCATTTATAACAAACTGTTATGCAGACATCAATGACGGTTTTATTCTCATTCAAGAGGAGCCTTATTGAGGATCTTGTATCCTTAAATAGAGCTATAAATAGGAGAATTAACATCCATTGTAGACACAAAATATTTTTCACACAAAATCTTAAATCAGCTCACATCTTATAATATTATTCTTTGTCTTTATTCTTGAATATTATTCTCGCTCCTGTTATCAGAGAGGTTAATTTCATAGCCAGGCTTTTATTTCCTTTAAATTTATTTCATAATCTTATTTTTATCCTTGCTTATTCATATATCTGGATCAAATTAATTCACGTGTCTATAAACTACGTTACAAATTCAACTATACCGTTTTATGGGTAAACACACCCTTTATTTACTCTTATCCTCACAACATAATATAATAGCTAGCACGAAAATTCCGTGAGTGCATACCTCACCTTCTATCAAGTACGGTAACACCATTCGTGCAATGATATTGATATGTGAAGAAAGCACAGAAACACCCTTTGTACACAATCATTTTTTCTCACAAGCACGGGAACACCCTTCGTGCAATTCAGTCTTCCTCACCAAGCATCATATATAATATATTACCAAGTAAGGTGGGAAGAATAAACAATATCAACGATAGTATTTGAACATAACTCGCCATATAAGAATTTATTAACACCTTAGTACCAGTAACCAAATCAATAATTTAATAATTTTAACACCCAATATCTCTATAAGCCCACTAAAGATAATAACATGGATAAGATAAATCAAAGAGTTTCGCAATCTACCTGGAGCATGGAAGATATAAAACACAAAGTAACATGGCACAAATAAAGCTAACCCTATCTGCATGATTATTCCATGGCCAACGCATATACACTCGTCACCTTGCATATACGTCGTCCCCAACACATTGACCACGTAGCAGGTAGACTCAACTACACCCTAATTCTCCCAGTCAAGGTTAACCAAGACATTTAACTTTTTTTTTGAATAAGATCACAATCCAACACGGCCTTCCCTTTAGAACATGCCTCTAAACCACCTGAATCAAGTCAAATATACTCAAATAAGTCAAAATAAGCTTTAGAAACTACCTTTGTATCAAAAAAGTTTGGTCTTTAACATATTTGGAAAAGTTAACAAAATATTCAGCTCAGACCCACGTGGCCGAAATTCGAAATTAAGACCAAATACCAATTACTCAATCACCCCTGAGTCCAAATATATGATTTGTTTCGAGATACGACCTCAATTAGAGGTCTAAATCTCAAAATTATAAAACCTTAAACTTCTACCCACAACCCCAATTTTTGTTCTATGAGATCCTAGATTTAATAGTGAAAATCTATGAAATTAAACAAAAACAAGTTAAAGTTACTAACATATGAAGTTGGGAAGAAATTACTCTCCAAAATCGCCTTTATGTGGAGTCTAGGTCTCAAAGATGGAGTAAATGAGCTAAGACCGAAATACCAACCTTTTACGCAGCTTCGCAATTGCGATATTTGCAAAAGTCAACTACTGGTTGTAAATGCGGACATCGTCTGAGCCCCTCTGATATCGCAAATGCTATATATTGATCACAATGCAAACAATGGGACCCTCGCAAATGCGAAATGAGCTTCGCAAACACGAAGCGCCCCAGAGTCGCAATTGTGGCATAAGTCTGGCAAATGCGAAGGCAAGCTCCTTCGCAAATGCGAAGCTGCCCAATACCTCCCCAGCATCTCAAATACGAGCTAGCACTCACAAATGTGAGGCTCGAATTTGCGAACAGACTATCACAAACGCGAGGTCTGCAGCACCCGCAAATTCTAACCTTGTCAAAACAGTCTGAAACTCACCAGAGCCCCTCGAGTTCCAATCTAAACATCCACACAAGCATAGTAATATCATACGAACTCGCTCATAAGCTCAAACCATCAAAGTAACATCTAAAATCAAAAATCAAGTACCAAAACTCAAAGAATTTCATATTTCAAACTTTAAAATTTATCTTTTCACATTAAGCGTCGATATGACTTGAGTCATCTGGGAACCCAACCAAACGTGCGTAAAAGTCCAAAATTATCATACAAACATACCGAAATCATCAAAACATCGATCCGAGATCGTTTAGCAAAAATATTGACTGTGGTCAACTCTATTTATTTTCAAGTTCAAAAATCAGGTTTTCTTTACAAATTTACATTTAGAGTTTCCGAAAATTAACACGGACCATACACATAAGTTATAAATCATCAAATAACACTATGAAAGGTCTCAAATCATAAAAAGAAGAGTTATTATTCAAAACGACCTATCGGATCGTTACAATAATAAAACGCAGTCACTACCTTAATATTTTCCTGCTTCATGCATAAATAACATTATCTTTAATTATTACGAGCTTTTAAAGTTGAATAATTTTATGCAAAGACATAGAATAACTTATTTTTAGGAATCAACTGATTATTTTCTATTGTAGACAAATAAATAGATTAAAAGAAACTTATTACAATAAATAGTGTCAAGACGGCTTGCAAATTATTTCATGCATATGTTCTTAGGTAAATTAAGGGTGTCAAATGGGCTGGTTGAGTTGATTTTTGATGAGTCAAAATAGGTTGAATCAATAAGTGAACGTTGGTTGAGTTAATAAATGGGCGGGTCAAAATTACTTGGCTAAGATGGGTTGAATCAAAATGAGCTAAAATTTGGGTCATAACCCAAATCAGTTCAACTCTTATCAAGCTTTAATTAATGTATATTATTTTCTTATGAATCATTTAATTATCAAATAAGAATTTCTTCTGTTATGGTCATATATAACATATTAAATAGAAAAAATTATTTTAAATACATTTTAGTAATGTTACTCATGGATCAATTTGGATTAAAAATCAATCCAACTTTAAAAGGGTTGAGCTGGATAGGTTAAGATTGGCTGAGTTCAAAAAATGGATGGGTCAACAACCAGCCCAACTTTGAGCAGGTTTGACGGATTAAATAGGTTTGAGCTCAAATTGCCACCCTAAGGTAAAATTGTGCTTTTCAATAAAATCAATCGGGGCTTAAGCTTCACCTTGTAATATTTACTGATCTAATAGATGCATGACATATGTGCATATTGATTTCTCTAAGTCAACTCATAGTTAATTAATACATATTTTTTTATATTAAATTATTTAACTATGAAAAATTAATATTATTTGTGTAAACAACGAGTCCCAAAGATTCAGATTTTAATGAAAAGACCATTTCCACCTTTGTTTAATCCATATTCGTGATGGTGGCAATAGTTCTTATTAAGAAATGGAAAAACAAACATAATAGTACAAAATGTAAACCACAATAATAATGACATAATGATGATGGCAACGATTATAAAGCACACATTAATTATTAAATGAAAATTAGATTAGCGAGGTGACAAATGATTGAAAAGAAGTCTTTAGAAATGCAATCCGAAATATAATTGAAGTGAAAGGGACTTGGTTTTGTGTTATTTGGATGTTTATCATCAACCACTATCTATGTCGTGGAACACCATTAGCCAAACCTAATTCCAAAATTATTTACATATAAATGCACCAACTTAACTACTTTTCTTTCTCCATCTTTTTTCTCCCTCCAAAACTAGGGTTTTCTCTACCCAAGTTCATCGCGACAATAGCTTTTAATTTCATCGCGACAATAGCTTTTAATAGTTATTGAGGATTAACGAAGAATATATATGCATAGGTAAATGAGTAATCTTCTTATTCATGAACTTTCATTTCTTTTTCTTTTTGTTAATACTAGCTATTAAGCTTTAAGTATGATGTTGGAATGGCTCAATCTAATTAAAATTTCCAACATTTTTGGTCATTTAATTTGATTGAGCCGTGCCAATATCATATTGGCTTCGCTCATTCTTGATGTATTCCCTTCCAGCGAGTTGTCCCTTGTATTTGTTTTATTTTATTTTTTTTGAGAATGTCATACTACGGGGGTGTTTGGGCATGACGGGAAATATTTTCGAAAGAAATTGCCAATTATCCAACACTCTCTAAAATTTAAATGTTATTTTAAATGGACGATAAGAGAAAAATATAAGTGAAGAAAGTTGCTTTTACCTTAAGTGGAAGATATTTTTCAAGGAAAATATATTTTAGTATTTGATGGCTTGAAAATGACTTATTTTTCGGAAAATACTTTCCTTCCTACCAAACACACTCGTGCCTCTTAAATCTATGTCTCTATCTCTCTTTGGTTAGAGTGTTATTTCAAATTTAATGCTCATATTCAGAAAGTCTAAATTCTTTCAACTTTCTCCAATTCGACCACTATTATTAGTATTGAGATATTTGAAGGAAGCATCCATTTTTTTTTTCGATATTGGATTTGGCCAAAGTGGCCAACTTGTTCTCCTTGGATCATATAAAGATGGGATTAATCTTATTCCAAAGGTATCAAACTGTCAATGTGTCGTATCTCCTTTGTTATATTGCGATAGCCAGCAGACAGTAGTTTGGTGAAAAAACAATTTTTCATGTTCTTTATGTATTCATATGCAGAATCGAATATCTGTTTCCAGACAGAATGACATGATTTGGCATAACGCTGAAATAATACTTGAAAGCATATATAATGTTTTAATAGCATTAAGAGATCTTTTTTTTCACTCCATGTCCGGTGTTGGTATTAAGGTCCGACTAAATCTGCATTTGTGCTGATAGTTCTACATTTGAGGGGTAAACCGCTCTCTGACAAAGGTGCGACACTACACCCAGGGCCTGAATCCGAAACCTCTTGTTAAATATAGTATACGGTCGAAATCAGGTACGCCCGATTTCAGAGGCTCGAGAGATTACCCCGAGCCAAGTTCGAATGGATTAAAAAAGTTTGGTAGATCGAGCTCGAGACAAGTAACGGAATGCAAG
The DNA here is from genome assembly GCA_005239525.1 of Nicotiana knightiana. NCBI lineage: Eukaryota > Viridiplantae > Streptophyta > Magnoliopsida > Solanales > Solanaceae > Nicotiana > Nicotiana knightiana. The sequence goes on from ML425249.1 coordinate 19,486, forward strand.
GTTCGAGGATCAAAACAACTAACACAGGAGGCCGAGTAAAACCTACCTCGGGATAATGCCGTTATAGATTTATAACAGAATGGGCAAGATTCGCGCAATGGCACAAAGCTCAAGGCGTAAATCTCGGAACAGATTTGTACAAATTCGTACAAGGCGGTTAGACAGCTGTACAAATTAGATTCCTTACCATAAATAGGGATATACCTTATTTAGGACTCCCCTATTATATAAAGGGAATCCCATTCATTTGTAAACATCATTAATTATTGGAAAAGAATATACACTCTTACTGTTATGCTCATCAGAATTGTCCTTTAGCTTTATAATATTCTCTTTACTTTGCTTTACTGCTCATTTGAGTCCATATCGAGGTTATCTTAGCTCGAGGTTGAGGCCTGCTGATACGTTGGTTTGATCTATCTTGCTCACTTAACTCATATATTTATCTTATTGTTCTTCAATTAGTATTGGACTAGATCACATATTTTTAAGACATCATTATAAGTTTAATTGTTACTCAGATTTTAGGGTAAACAGTTTGGCACCCACCGTGGGGCCGAAGATAATAGTGATTATTCCAGCGCTGATTTTCATAACACGCGTTATTTCCACACTTGTTTCTTGTCTAAGATTCTTTGTTTTCAAGTTGAAATATGTCAAACTTGCAAAACACACCCGTACACGGTAGTGATGGTCTCGAATTTTCATGGGGAAAATGATAATGTAGTTGCTTCAGGGGCCGGTGTACCATCGCTTAACCCCGGGGTAGTGCCAATTGCAGAGCCAGTCGATGTTGGTTCGCGCGTCGCTCTGAATGCGGACCTGGGTGCAGACATCGGAGGAAGTGTATGCAGGGAGGTCCGACCTGGTGGTCAAGGAACACAGGGTCTAGGAGATCGGGGAGTTAGCCTCCAAGTGATCTTCGAAATGCTACAAGCTAAGCAGATTGCTATCGCAGAGCTTCAAAGTCAACGAAAAACTCCGAGCGTGATCGAGCCAGAAACCATTCACCGTACTGAACCGGTGCCAGAAAGGTCGAATGGAAATGGATCAGTGACTGACCCTACAATCATAAGATTCTTGAAGAGCTCACCAAAAGGATCGAATCAGGAGAAAAGAGTATCGGAGATAATGATAAAAAGGTGGAGACGTACAACTCCCGATATTGATCAAATACCAGGGGCGCCTCCGATATTAAAAGGTTTGGATTCCAAAAATTAAAGTTCGTGCAAAAGCCTTTTCCCCCGAGCGCGGCCTCGAAGCCTATTCCAAAGAAGTTCTACATGTCGGACATACCTAAATACAACGGGACCACCGATCCTAATGAGCACATCACTACATACACATGCGGTATAAAGGTAAATGACTTAGAGGACGAAGAGATCGAGTCTGTTTTGCTGAAAAATTTTGGGGAAACTTTATATAAGGGAGAAATGATTTGGTATCACAACTTGTCCCCGAACTCTATCGATTCATTCGCCATGTTGGCAGATTCATTTGTAAAGGCACACGCTGGTGCTATAAAGGTTGCAACTAGAAAATTAGACGTTTTCAAGATTAAACAAAGGGGCAACGAAATGTTGAGGGAGTTCGTGTCCCGATTTCAGATGGAATAAATGGAGTTACCGCCAGTCTCCTATGATTGGGCCGTTCAAGCTTTCACACAAGGTTTCAATGAGCGAAGTTCGATAGCATCACGGTAGTTGAAGCAAAATCTGGTTGAATACCTTGTTGTTATATGGGCGGACGTGCATAATCGCTACCAATCAAAGATCAGGGTCAAGGACGACTAGTTGGGAGCCCCTTTGGGGTCAATTCACCCGAACAGGCTAGAGGTAAAGGCTTCAAGGGATATTGATAGAGAGCTGAGGTCAAATAAAGAAAGGTACCAGCCATATGTCTCTGATCGAAGAAGCAGTGGTTCGGGACGCAATCCCCCCCGAAATGATCGAAGAAACGATCGGGTGAAAAATTCTCAGGGACTCATGAGTAAGAATGGATTTGACAAGTACACTGATCCCGCATAAGCACCTCAATTATCGGAGTATAACTTCAGTGTCGATGCTCGGGTATCGTTTCGGCCATTGGAAGGATTAAAGATACCAGGTGGCCTAGGTCTATACAAATTGACCTTTCTCAAAGAAATCCTAACTTGATGTGTATATATCATGGAACACATGGCCACAGGACCGAGGACTGCAGACAGTTGAGAGAAGAGGTAGCTCGGTTGTTCAACGAAGGTCACCTTCGAGAATTCCTCAGTGACAGGGCCAAAAGTCAGTTCAGAGAAAGAAACGCCAATAGAAAGAGTGAGCAAGAAGAAACCCATCATATCATACACATGATCGTTGGTGGGGTCGACATCCCACAGGGACCTATTTTCAAACGCACCAAAGTGTCTATTACAAGAGATAAACGGACTCGAGATTATATGCCCGAGGGCACCCTTACATTCAACAATAAGGAAACAGAAGGCCTCTCTCAGCCGCACAACGACGCCATGGTAATTTCTATTTTACTAAATAAAATTCAAGTTAAACGTGTTCTTGTGGATCCAGGTAGCTCGACCAACATAATCAGTTCGAGGGTCGTAGAGCAACTCTGGCTTCTAGATTAAATCGCACCAGCATCTCGAGTCTTAAACGGCTTCAACATGGCTAGTGAAACAACAAAGGGAGAGATCATCCTGCCCGTGAATGTAGCCGGGACCATCCAGGACACGAAATTTCATGTCATCGAAGGTGACATGAGGTACAATGCATTGCTAGGAAGGTCGTGATCCACAACATGAGGGCGGTACCATCGACTCTTCACCAGATGATGAAGTTTCCAACAAAAGATGGTGTGAAAATAGTTTATGGGGAGCAGCATGCAGAAAAGGAGATGTTTGCAGTTTATGATTTGACACCAGTGCCGACACCTTCAACCTCGGAGAAATCGAACATCAACGACAAGAAGATGGCTAAATAGCAATCACAGTCTACAGCCTCGACTGAATCCGAGGAACAGATACTCGAGGACGAAGAAGAAGATTTACATACCCCTCGAGCTTTCGTCTCTCCCGAGGAATCAGATGCAACGAATTCCACGGTCGAGGAACTGGAGCAGGTGATATTGATCGAAAGTCTACCAGAACGAAAGGTATACCTAGGAACGGGATTAACCCCTGAACTCAGGAAAAAACTCATTCAATTCCTTATCAATAACATAGATTGTTTTGCGTGGTCCAGTTTAGACATGACAGGGATTCCACCGGAGATAACAACACATCGGCTAAGTCTCGACCCCAGGTTTAAACCGGTGAAGCAAAAGAGAAGGTTGCAGTCCAAGATAAAATATGTGTTCATAAAGGACGAGGTAACTAAACTTCTAAAAATAGGGTCCATTAGGAAGTAAAATATCCCGAGTGGTTAGCCAATGTGGTCGTAGTTCCTAAAAAAAAGGAAATAAGCTTAGAATGTGCGTAGATTATAAAGATTTGAACAAGTAATTCCCTAAAGACTCCTTTCCACTTCCTAATATCGATCATATGATCGACGCCACGGCCGGCCACGAGATCCTTACTTTTCTCGATGCCTACCCCGGGTACAACCAAATTCAAATGAACCCGGAGGACAAGGGAAAGACTTCGTTTATCACTAAGTATGGAACATATTGTTACAATGTAATGCTCTTCGGGCTAAAAAACGCGGGAGCTACATACCAACTCCTAGTTAATAAAATGTTCGAACAACAGATAGGTAAATCAATGGAAGTTTACATTGAGGACATGATAGTTAAGTCCCTACGAACAGAGGACCATTTGACCCATTTGCAGGCAACATTGAAGGTTCTAAGAAAATATAACATGAAGCTCAATCCCGAGAAATGCGCTTTCGGAGTTGACTCAGGCAAGTTCCTAGGTTTCATGGTATCAAATAGGGGGATCGAGATCAACCCCGGCAAAATTAAAGCCATCGAAGAAATCACCGTCGTGGACAATGTGAAGGTCGTACAATGGTTAACCGAATGGATAGCTGCCTTAGGCCGATTTATCTCGAGGTCATCGGATCGGAGTCACAGATTCTTCTCTTTGATCAAGAAGAAGAATGATTTTGCATGGACTCTGGAATGTCAGCAAGCATTGGAGGAATTAAAGTGGTACCTATTGAGCCCACCTCTGCTTCACACTCCCAAGGCGGATGAGAAACTATACTTATACTTGGTCATGTCTGAGGTAGCGGTAAGTGGTGTGCTAGTTCGAGAAGAGCAAAGTACACAATTTCTTGTTTATTATGTAAGTAGAACCTTAGGAGATGCCGAAACGAGGTATCCGCATTTAGAGAAGTTAGCACATGCATTAATAAGTGCATCTAGAAAATTGAAGCCATATTTCAAATGTCACCCTATATGTGTGTTAACTACTTATCCACTTCGAAATGTTTTGCACAAGCCCGAGTTATCGGGCCGATTAGCCAAATGGGTCATCGAGCTCGGTGGGTACGATATTGAATATCAACCCCGAACGGCTATTAAGTCTCAAATTCTAGCGGACTTCATGGCCAATTTTACTCCTACCATCGTACACGAAGTAGAAAAGGAACTTCTACTAAAGTCAGGTACATAATCAAGTGTGTGGAACCTCTTCACCGATGGTGCCTCGAACGTGAAAGGGTCTGGGCTCGGCATTGTTTTGAGGCCACCTATGTGTAGCACTATTAGACAATCTATCAAAACTTCTAGATTAACTAACAATGAGGCCGAGTACGAGGCTATGATTGCAGGTCTCGAATTAACCAAAAGACTGGGAGCAGAGATCATCGAGGCCAAAAGCTACTCTCTGTTGGTGGTGAACTAAGTGAACAAAAGCTTCAAGGTTCGATGTGATAGGATGCATAGATATTTAGACAAGTTACAAGTGACATTTCACCGCTTAAAGGAGTGGACGTTGGACCATATACCTCGGGAGCAAAATAGTGAGGTCGATGCACTTGCGAATTTGGGTCATCAGTCGAAGAAGATGATGTTGTCCGGGGGATTGTTGTGTCTAGGTCCGTGATCGAGGAAGGTCATGTTGAGATAAACTCTACAAGTTTGACTTGGGATTGGAGGAATAAATATGTTGAGTATTTGAAGCACGGAAAGCTCCCTTCGGACCCTAAAGAGTTGAGATCCCTACGAGCTAAAGCAGCCTGATTCATACTGGATGAAAACGGAATGTTGTACAGGAGAACCTTCGATGGACCATTGGCCGTATGCTTAGGAACGGGGGACACCAATTATGTTTTATGATAAATCCACGAAGGCACTTGTGGGTACCACTCCGTCGCTGACTCTTTGATTCACAAAATTATTAGAGCTGGATATTACTGGGATATCATGAATAAAGACACTAAGGAGTTTGTTTGAAAGTGTGACAAATGCCAAAGGTTTGCGCCGATGATCCATCAGCCCGGTGAACAACTTCATTCAGTCATATCCCCGTGGCCGTTCATGAGATGGGGGATGGACATCGTAGGGCCCCTACCAACGGCACCAGGTAAAGCTAAATTCATTTTGTTTATGACTGACTAATTTTCCAAATGGGTGGAAGCACGGGTCTTCGAGAAAGTAAGAGAAAAAAAGCCATAGACTTCATATGGGATCACATCGTGTGTCGGTTCAGGATACCCGTTGATATTTTATGAGATAACGGGAAGCAATTCATCGGCAACAAGGTAACAAAGTTCCTCGAAGGTCACAAAATAAAGAGGATCTTATTGGCGCCATATCACCCAAGCGCAAATGGCCAGGCCGAGTCTACTAACAAGACTATTATCCAAAACTTGAAGAAAAGGTTGAGTGACGCCAAAGGGAAATTGAGAGAGGTTTTACCCGAGGTCCTTTGGGCATATTGAACGACATCAAAGTCCAGCACGGGAGAAACCCCATTTTCTTTGGTATATGGTACCAAAGTGTTGATTCCAGTCGAGGTCGGAGAACCTAGCGTCAGATTTCGACATGCAACCGAGGAATCAAATCACGAGGCTATGAACACTAGCCTCGAACTACTGGATGAAAAACGAGAAGTTGCACTTGTTCGAATGGCCGCGCAAAAGCAAAGGATCGAGAGGTACTATAACGGGAGGTCCAACCTTCGTCACTTCAAAGTCGGGGACTTAGTTCTAAGGAAAGCACCCCAATACTTGAGACCCGAATGAAGGGAAACTAGGACCAAACTGGGAAGGACCATATCAAGTCATCGGAGTTATCGGAAAGGGATCCTACAAACTTAGCACAATGGAAAGAGAACAATTGCCAAACAATTGGAATGTATCACTGCTCAAACGATATTATTCCTAAGGTATGATCTTCTCCTTTTTACATTTGTATTCGAAAATAACCCATTGCAGGTATTCGATCGAAGATGTCGAGATATCCATTTTACGCGAAGACCTTAGGTTTTAAAGCATGCCTTGCATTATTTTTCCCTTAGATCGAGTTTTATCCCAAATGGGTTTTTCCGCCAAGGTTTTTAACGAGGCAACAAGTATGTGCCACCTAAGGAGAATTCAACAGTATCCAAGGCTTCTTTTTAATACACCTCGAATACTTGGGGACATCACCCTCGGGGACTAGCATATCGAGGAAAATATTTAACGTCTAAGAGGGCCTCAATAGGAAAATTTTGTAATGGGCCAAACGGTCGAAAGAACCGTGTCCATATAGAATAACCGAGCCCCGACGACAAAACATGTATGCATGTATGAGTTATTTAAAGAAGCATCCTTTCTATATTAAACATTTTGTGTCTTGAAGAAATTCACTACTATACGAGCTTCTTACTCGGGGAATGTCATCAACACTCAACGCATTCGAATTATTCGAGCTACATAAACTCGAACTCATAAGACCTCAAAGAGGCATCCCTCGACGTAAAATCCAAGGCGGTCACACTCGGAAACTAATGTTTCGAACAAAGTTCAAAATTCTATCGGGAAAAAACTCCAAGAGACATGCCTGAAGGCTACGGTCATATTAAAGACTATGGTCATATGAAAAGGCTATGGCCGAAATAATACGGCTCGGAGACGTCCGACTTCCGCCATAAACTGAGGCCTTCAAATACATTGAAAAACTGATTAAATAAGGCTACCCTAGGCAAACCAAGGGCTTCGATAAAATCAGCCCCCAAATAATTTAAAGGCTTCAATAACATCAACCTTCGAGTTGTTAAATCACCTCAACACAAACGAGCTAGGAAAATCTGGGTTTTGATCGTCGAACCCTCGAAAAACCCAATGAGTATAAAAAATATATGCTAAGGCATAAGAAATTTTTACTAGGTCTTTAGCCAAAAGGGGAAAAAGTATAGCCGCTTTTAAAAATCCTAAGGGCTAACACAAAAGAGCCTAAGGGCCGACACATTAAGGGTTCGAGATTTCACCCCATCCGAACCCAAAGGTTTGATCACCCCGAGCCAAAACAAATAGTTTTGACTATGGCTCAAAGATCTATCATCATTCGATACCTAGGGTAAATATCCCGAAGGATCGAATCTTATTCAACCTCGGCAATTTCAAAGGGATCACCTGAGATAGAATCTCGAATACATCATTCGAAGGATGAAATTAGTGCAAGAAACTGTAAAGGAAAAAGTACTAAGGAAACATTAAGGGAAAGTTCTTATTATATATTCAAAAGATGATATATACAACAGTTCAATAGAAGAGAAAATACAAAAGAAAAAAGAAGGAAAGTTCCTATCTACACCGAGGGAGCATCCCCCCTTTCGGGGGCAGCCTCTTCATCGGCCCCCTCTTCATTTTCAGACCCGCCTTGGCCGCCTTCGATATCATCATCATCGGAGGAGGAGATGAGAAATTGGGCATCAACTTCATCCGTCTTTACTTATCTATCTCTTCAGAGAGATCGAAGCCCCTAGTATGTACCTCCTCGAGAGTCTCTCTCCGAGATCGACACCTGGCATAGTCGTTGCTTTGCTTTTCCTGAGAAACGGCTTCTCTCAGCTCCATTTGAGAAGTTTCGGTGTCCTTAAAATATACGGCAACAGTTTTATCGGCTGTAATTTGGATCCTCTTGGCCTCGGCCCTGGCTTCAACAACTTCGGCTTCGACCTTAGCAAGATTAGCCTCGAGCTCAGCAATTTTTGTCCTGGGCCGAACTGCTCTCTTTGGTGTTCCGAAGCTGAGTCTCGGTAGCAGCTAGTTTTGTTAATGCATCTTTCTTCGCCGCAGCCAGAAGGTCCATCTTTTCTTTCCATTGGTTGCACTCGGCACTGACCCGGCCAACCCCACCTCGAAGCTGCTCCAGCATCTCCACCTTCTGCTGCAGCTGAGACATCTAAGTATTAGCTTCTGTAGTTGGGAGGGGAAGTCCATACCCTTTCAAAACGTTAGTTACCTGCTTCTCCAGTTCGTCCTTGTATTCTCGAGCCGTGGTCAACTCCGCCCGAAGGGTTTTAAGCTCCTCCTCCTTTTGGTCACAAAGAAGCCTCATGGACTTCTCCTCGCCCAAGGATTTGTTTAGCTCGGACTCACATTGGCTCAGCCCGGCCTTAAATTTGGTAAATGCCTACAAAGAAAAGGAGTGATCAGCCGAAGCAAGGAAGAAAAATTACAACATTAAGAGAGTTGCAGCATCAAGAATTGAGGCTTACCTTAGAGAAGAGACGTTGGGCCTCTTCGAAAGTCGAGGACGTATCGATGAGATCAGCATCATCGACCCCAGTGAAACAACCCTGGAAAGGATCATCCTCACTAGGGGCTCCGCCTAACTCGAGCGTTTTCAAGGCCTGAGCATCCCTTATGGCCTCTTCGGAGTAGGCCGGCAAAGACGAAGAATGACCTATTCTCAAGGCCCCGAGCAATTCGCCCGAGGCGCTCTGTTCGGTCATGGGCATCTCAAAATTTGCTTTCTTTGTGGTACTCGTCGAAGGCTGCAAAGCAATAGTAACCTCGGGCGATTCAGGAGCTTTGTCCTTTTCATCCTTCGAGGTCTCCTCACCCCGGGGTGTGATCTTTGGCTCGGAGGGCTTAGCAGCTTCGGTCGATTTCCTGGTTCGAGCCACTAATGCCGAAACCTCGCCCTCGTCGTCGTCATCCTCCAAAAATGGGTAGGCCGAGTCTATGTCCACCGGGATGACGTTATTATTGCGCCTCTGAGCAGGCCCCACTTTATTTTGAGGATCTTCGGGATTCGAAGACCTGTTCCTCTTATTGTCTTTCTTCGATTTCGGGGCCGGAGATTTGTCCTTCTCCCCAAGAGGGGCCGGCCTCATTTCGTAGGAATCTCCAATGCATGCACAAATAAAAGCTAGGTGTCAGAAATAAAGCATCCCCGATAAAGAAGAGAATATCAGAAATCTTACCATGGTGTTTGGCTTCCCAGTTTCCCTTCGACAGGTCACACCACTTGCATTTGTCATATGATGAGGTGACGGCTAGATTATGGACCCAATCCTCGAGATCAGAGATCGCATGGGGCATCCAAGGGACCGCTGCAGATAAAGGAACGAACGTTATCAAAGTATGGCAAAAGTGCAGGAATTTGCTAAGGAATCAGGCTCCACTTACAGTTGAAGTTCCACTTCTCGGGGAACAGCATTTTCTCCTCGAGGATGACATCGATGGTCCTCACTCGGATGAACCGGCTCATCCAGCCTCGATCCATATCTTTATCATTGTTGGCGAAGAAATATTTGGTCGATTGGGGTTGCAAATTAATCAACCCTCGGAAGAGTTGAGGCCAGTACAAGCGAATAAGGTGGCTAAGGGTAAGTTTGAGCCCCTCGGCCTTGCTAGAGAAGTATCGAAGCATTATCACAATGCACCAGAAAGGCTAAGGGTAACTTGGTACCTTTTGCAAAAGTCAATCACAATTGGATCAAGGGACCCAACGTGAAGAGGTAAGTGTACCCACTTAAAAACCCCTCCACGTGGGTAGTAATGTTCTTATCTCGGGTGGGGAACTGTACCACGACCCTTTCCCCACACCCACAATCCTTCTTTATGGAATCGATATGGTTCTTCGATATCGAACAAATGTACCTCGAAGCATGCTCAGATCGACCGAAAACATTGGGCGAATTCTTGACGGTGAAGTCTTTCTTCAGGGTACAGCCGTCGGGAACGATTTCGTGAAAGATTGGCGCCTTACCACCAACCGAACGGGAGAAATAAGAGGAGACTCCCTCTTTTTTGAGGAACAGCTTTAGAGGTTTTAGCCATTGATTCTGGTAGAAATAGGCGGAAGGAGATAAGATTTAGCAGTTTTTAGCGTTAAGAAAGCAGAAGAACCAGTGGCGGAAGAGGAGAAGAAGAGATCAGAAGAGATGCAAATTGAAGTAAAAATCCTTAATGAGTCAAATGACCAAGTATTTATAGGAAACCGGCGACCGTTCGTTGGCAATAGTGGCCGACCAACGCTGACGCGCATTTAATATTTTGGGGAAGCGAATTGATAGGACGTTTCGGTCACTTCACGCTTGCGTCATAAGAAGATGTCATTATCAAAGACTTCGAAAATTCGAAATTCAAATCGTTTCTTATCACTTTATTCTAAGAAATATGGGGACTATCTGTATACGGTCGAAATCAGGTATGCTCGATTTCAGAGGCTCGAGAGGTTTACCCCGAGCCCAAGTTCGAATGGATTAAACAAGTTTGGTAGATCGAGCTCGAGACTAGTAACGGAATGCAAGGTTCGAGGATCAAAACACCTCGCACAGGAGGCCGAGTAAAACCTACCTCGGGATAATGCCGTTATAGATTTATAACAGAATGGGCAAGATTCGTGCAATGGCACAAAGCTCAAGGCGTAAATCTCGGAACAGATTTGTACGAATTCGTATAAGGCGGTTAGACAGCTGTACAAATTAGATTCCTTGCAAGAAATAGGAATGTACCTTATTTAGGACTCCCTTATTAAATAAAGGAGAGCTCATTCATTGTAAACATCATCAATCATTGGCAAAGAATATACACTCTTACTTTTATGCTCATCAGAATTGTTCTTTAGCTTTATAATATTCTCTTTACTTTACTGCTCATCTGAGTCCATCTCGAGGTTATATTGGTTCGAGGTCGAGGCCTGCTGATACGTTGATTTTGATCTATCTTGCTCACTGAACTCATATATTTATCTTATTGTTCTTCAATTAGTATTGGACTAGATCACATATCTTTAAGATCTCATTGTAAGTTTAATTGTTACTTAGATTTTAGGGTAAACAAAGATGAACTATTTACAAACTATTGTTGGTGTTAAGAGATTTATTATTTCTCAATAGTCTCTACATTTCTTTCTTAGGTGGTGCAGGTTTTAGCTAAAGAAATAAATTGATATTTTCGTAGCTTTAAATTTTATTGCTAAAATCTATCTTAGGATCGGAAGAAGTCACCTTCAAAAGAAAATTTATTATATCCTTAAAGTTTTGAAAGTGATACGAGTGGTAGAAAGAAAATGGGTACCAAATAGAACTAACTAGCCGATGGCGTTGCAGTTTTCTAGTTGAAATGGAAGGGGGAAAAAACATGCAAGTGATAGAAATTGGTTTTCCCATTTTATTTCCCGTTGAAAATTCATCTTAACCTATTTTGTAGAGCTTCATCCTCACCTCTCCAAAGTTGTATTTTTTAAATAACTGTAATAATCTCTAATTTTTATATGAACCGATGGTACCTACTCCTTTAAAATCCAACGTTAAATGTTATTCTTTACCGTATATCTGATTTTTTTCAATAACCATAGTATTTACCTATTCGGGCCAGCTTGCGCATCTCAATTAATTCCATGAAATACCTACTATATCTTACGCCAATACGGGCCATTTTCCCAATATCTTAGTGGTCTAATTACTACGTATTTAGATAAATAGCTACTACGTATTTAGATAAATAGTTAGCAGGTAACACCATATTATATACTATTAAATACTTCTAAATAAAAATACTAGTGTAATATTTTTTTCTCATGAGATATTACTCCTAGTCCTAATACAATTATACAACTGACCGTTTGCCCTTGAACGCTTTCTTCCAATGGTTGTGTCAGAACAGTAGAAGAGGTGACGCGCCAATCCTTCATTTGCTGTTAGAAACATTTTATCCGCACTCGGTGTTGTTAAACCAATGAATATAACAGAGTATTAATTTTTATCATTTGATTATAGAGATAAATAATAAATATTACACTTTAATTTGTTATCCTTAAAATAAAATTAAATGCGTAATCAGATTAACCTCATATGTCACTTTAATTCACCCACAAGCCATTGATCATCCTGAATAGAATTCCTAGCTCCTCGGCTGTTGAAATTGAATATGTCCTCTATTATCCCTTTACCGTCCGTGGCATCAAAAAAGAAAAAGTTTTTAAGGGGATCTCCTTTTCCAGATATTGCTTTAATAACCTCCTACAAGGATAAAAACTTGAGCACATCAGCAAAAAATGTCAAGAGGTACCAAATGAACAAGACTGCAGCTTAATCACCTGTCCAAGGACACCTCCCACAATGGCACAAACTGGAGGAATTTCACGTTTAGATGCTAACAACCTTTCTAGGAGCTATGTTGCGCGGACTCTTCAAAACAGCTGCCACACACGTGTCGGACCCTTCAAAAATGCACTATTTTTGAAGGATTCGACACGCACCCATCGATATTTTCGGAAAGTCCGAGCAACATAGTCTAGGAGAGAATCCTGGATCTGAGATTCATTTATGCACTGCAAATCAAGACCTAATTTCGTTAAAATGCATTAATATACTTGAATTCCTGGGGATATACCTAAGGGTGTCTAACGGGCCGGGTTGACCTGTAACCGGCCCGGCCCAGACCTGTTAAAACCGGAACCGGCCCGGCCCGGTTCATAGGGGGCCGGGTGGGCTGGGTAGGGGGGTTAGAGGGGGTTGGTCCGTTTAATTATTTTGAAACGGGTAACCGGACCGGTCAAACCCGGTCAAAGTGAACAGT